>OMNV01029123.1:41668-108045 GCA_900303265.1 Brotula barbata | reverse complement strand
AAAAAAAATCTGGCATAAAATTGTGTCTGAACTTGTGTGTTCTAATAACAGCGTTGGTGTGAGCACAAGTAATGTTTAAAAATCAACACAAGCCTTCCAGATGTAAATGTTCTGACTGGTCATAAAATGACAAATAAGTCTTTGAAGTGAAATTTAATTGTTGTATTCAAGAAATATCTGAAAAAAATATTCCCTTTCAAGAGAATGACAGTGAGCTGAATTCTCTCTCTCTCTTAGCTTTAGATTGAGGTATTTAGAGGAAACACAATCTCTGAGCCAGGCACTTAATGTGAGCAGATTATAATGAGTGCATAGTTGGGCGGTCGGCAGATGGCCAATCTGTCAAGACATTGAACTCTTGAGAGCGTGAAGAGGGTGGACCTGACCATCTAGCATTTTATCATTTTCCCCTTTGCGCACAAATTCTAATAATTTATTCTCTGGGGTCTCACACTATGAGTGCTGGCGCAGATCCCCCATTTTGTTTCGGTTTTGTCTTTTAGAAATCCAGCCTTTTGTGGGTCTTCCATCCAGGTCCACCTGTCCTGACATGCCGCGATCCTGACAGCTTCAACTAAAATGGCCCTCACATGCGTTGGCCCAATGGCTACCAGGATTTGATCCCACCATGATTTGATCTCAGCTGGATACTACAACTTCAGTCCGCTCCCTCTCTGGATTGAAATTCTTGATTAGAACTCTTCTCGACTCATGTCACGACTTTGACCAAATCTATGAGGACATGATACTCTTAATTAAACCAGGTCTCATATGTTGTTTTCATGTTATTTTCCTACATTGTTCCTGACTTTATATGTAAATAAAATAAAGAAACTATTTGACTGCAGGATATTTTTTCAATCTAGTGTTGTAAACTGTGAGTTCAAATCTTGCCAAGTCTCTTTCTAGTCCCGATGAAGCTTTTGCTAGACTTTACCGGTCCAATAATCCCCATCAAGGCCAAACTACTTCCAGTAAATGATCTGACTAATCTGAGCTCAGCCTCTGACTGGAAACAACATAATAGGAGACTGTAAATAAGTGTAAATGGGATGTATTCGTATTTCAATCCTAAACATCGTAGCTGATTTAGAGGTTAAGTCGCAAAAATCTGTTTTTTGGTAGCATTGCACGCCAGACACCTGAACACCTGAGCGGAGATCAGCATTTTGCATGCATACGTGTGTGTGTGTGTTTGTTGGGGTTCAAGAATCAGTCAATAACTTGTGAAACATTTAGTGTAAGCTTCATAGTGAACAAAATACTGTATGTGTCAAATTTTCGACGGATGGCTGTCGCAGTTGGCCTACCTCGGCTCTATACGGCAGGAACAGAGCAGAGGCCAAATTTCCAGTGATCCCACTGAGGATGTAAATGATGGAGATGCGGACCCAACCAGCCAGCTTCTCCAAGTCCCTCAGTATGGTCATCTGGAAGACCACCGACACCATGCAGTGTAACAGCCTACACACAAACACACAGGGCTAACAAATTAATCAGAGGCTGAATACAGCTACAGGACATGTAGCACCTATACAAAATAACACACAAATCTGTAGTCTTCCAGTGAGCTCACGTGGCCTGTGTGTTTACTTGTTTCAGAGGTAGACCCAAGGGATTAACACTAAGTAAACATGTGAGTTAAGAGCTCACCAGCAGCGGAGCCTCATTAGACATAAATTCATTTGGTTCAAGGATGCTCACATGCTGGGATCAGACCTCATACATTTGTATTTGACCATAGCAAATGTTATCAGCAGTTTATTGTCTCAGCCTAATGGGGTTCAAACTAAATGTAACAAAAATTGGTCCTGTATTATTTGACATTTAGGAAGAATTACTTTCACAACAACTAAAGGTATACTTCAGGTGGAACTGCTCATTCATACAGTCAGGTACATATTTGGGCATCGACAAAGTTTTTGTTATTTTAGCTGTCAACCACAACATATTTTAGAAACAGTGCTACAATTCCTTTAGCCATGCCAGGCAAGTTTATTGTTATAGCAAGTCAAATAAAATAAAAAAATAGAACAATGGATCAATGAAACAACCCCTTTAAAATGTCTGTTACAGAGCGATACAGCTTGAGACATCTGAATCCAGGACATATTTCTTGGACATATCAGCACTGCAGTCTTTCGGTATCCTTTTACTCATCATTTAAGAAAATGTTTGATCTAGGACATCTCCCTTCAACAATGAAGTACCTTAGAGACATGTTTATTATCTTTCTACATTTAGTAGGGTAATTTTCCTCATCATTTATGAATCTCAAAAAAAATTTAAATCCAGGAGTTATTTCTTATAATCATCCCACATAGCTGATTTTCTTTCCTACATGGTTAACCTGATTTGAGCGTTAATACCCTCACATTAAAGCTGAAAGCCTGCACTTTGAGATCATGTTCATTATTTCCTTTCAACTCCAATATGCTGTGGTGGAGAGATAAAATAACAATAACTGTCATTGTCGAGTGTCTTATGTATCTGACTGTAGCTAATGCCAATATGGAAATTGTGAACTGTCTAAAACACAAATGGCTGAAATAAGGCTGTCAAACTATTTAATAAATGAATTGCAATTAATCATACATTTTTCATACATGAGAATTTCCCATTTAACTGACTTCTTCCTCCATAATTCACCTGCAACCTACAGTGCTTGTGACTCATCTTAATAGGAAACAGCCTTGATCTACAGGTGATTCAAAATTCAATTAGGACCTTCGCACCATTAAATTTTTGAATACCATCAATCCACTCATCCATCCATTATGTATACCATCTATCCAATTTAGGGTCGCAATGATACAATAAAAGTAAAATCCTGCTAATGGGTTTACTTTGACAGCCCCAGAAATAAACTGATTAAATTATTTCATCAATGTTTGCTTACTTTAAATTGCTGTGTGTAAAGTAACTTTGTTGTTATTGTGTGTTGGTGTCCATACCCAGCATGCAGGAAGAGAGAAAGCCACAGACGGTAGAACTGGTCAGGCACCTCTGGGTTCAGGAATGGCAGCAAACCGCACACATCGTCCAGACAGTGGACCTGGACAAGAGCAGAGGGCTCAGAAAGATAGCAACAATTTCATAAAGAAACACACACCTCCACATGCATGCACATACACTACCTGTGAGCAGAGTGTGGCCTCCTCATGGAAGGTACCATGCATGAAAGAGCAATATTCTCTGGTTGTGATTTCACATCTAGAAAAGGGACAGGCAAAATGTAAAATTCAAAAGTTAATCTAGAGGACCATGCAACCAAGGGATGATACCCCACGATGATGTCTGAAGCTCTAATCATATCAAACAAGACAGCACACACAGGAAGATGAGAAGCGCTTCTAGTTCTTACTTTCCCTTCGTTCCTATGCAGCACGGCCGTCCCTTGATGTTACAGTCCATGTGTCTGTAGCCTGTGTGGTGCCACTTCTTTGGATATGTGCAGACCTAGACAGGGACAGGTAATGAGTCATACACAGGTATACAACAATACCATAGCTGCCACCTGTGCCCTTTGCTTCATGTCATCCCCGCTCTCTGCCATATCTTTCTTGTCTAACTCTGAGCCTATCATAGAAAAAATATATAAAATAAAATAAATACAATAATTTAATTTTCCTTTATTGTTTTTTATAAATTTGTATTTTATAAAGACACACATACAGACTGACCTGAAAATGTCTTCTCTATTATTGATGGGATAGTTGTGAATTTTAAATGTATACTCATTAGCTGTATCTTCTGGATATATTTGATGATCTAAGTGTGACTCATGAACTATTTCCCATGAGAATAAGCACTTCACCAAGAGCGCGCTGCAGGAATGAAAGCAAGTGGATGCATACCAACACCACCTCCTGAACCGTGCCAAATTCATTTGCCTACCAGTTGTAATTGGCGAATGAATGTGGCACTGGAACAGTTCACCAAAACAAAGTAATGCCTCCAATTAACAAGCCAGGAGCTTGTAAACATTGCTGATAAACCATTTCCTGTGGCTTGTTGTGCCTTCTTCAAAACAATTTCATTGTGTTTTGCGGCAAGTGCTGAAATTGTGCCGTTTTGGTTGAGTGTGAAGCACTCATTCTCGTGAAGGGAAGGAGTTGAGTCACACTTGGAGGATCAATTACACTCAAAAGCAAAGTACACGTGTAATATTCTGGACTAACCTTGGACATATGAAATCATAAATGTGTGTATATCGTAAACGGCAAATGTATCCTATATTATCTGTTTATCAGAAGCAGTGTTCCCTCACCGGCCACTGGGTGATGTCATCTGGCCATATGTGTGGCTCTGCAGATGCGGGCTCTTCACACAATCTGTTCAGGACATGCAACACACAGTGTCTGAGTAGGCTCACAAAGATTTCAGGGAAGCTGATAAGACAATTTGTGAAACTAATTAAATATCATCTCCCTCCCCTCTTATTAATTTTAACTTAGCTGGAACAATAATCACAACATCCTAACCTGGGGTCCTGATGACAAACAGTGCCAGAGGACCTGGTGTTGTTCATGTCCTCATTTGTCCATTTGATAAAGGTGGCCAGCGTCTCCTATAGCAATTAAGCAAGAAATATACATGTACAAAGGGAATAAGAATACAAGCAGAATAGTATATCACTGTGTGAGATGACAAAGTTAAAAATCTGTTAGACAAAATGTTAATACCACGTTCCTTTTCAGAAAGATCATATTCACAGTACTTTCTTTCAACAAAACAGCTACCAAATATGTATTTTTTCTTATGTTTATATGCTGTATATATATATACACACACACACATACCCATGTATGTATATATACTGTATATATATATATATATATATACTGGATATGTAGACATGGCATGGCATATTCCAATGATCAAGGTCTGTGTGTGTGTGTATGTGTGTGTTTGTGTGTGTGTGTGTGTGTGAGTACACTTTCATGTATGATGATGATCCTTTTAGCCCACAAAGAATGTTGTCACAGATATAATCAATGGCAAAGGCTTTAATTATATACGTAAAGAATGTTAAGGCATAATTATCGTGTAAATCCTCACGTGCATGCAAGTGCACCTACTGGCCCACGACTTTGGATGTGTGTAGTTTAAGTGCTAAGGTGCTTAACTAAAGCGTATTTAAATACTGAATCACGTATGAGCACTTCTGTAACACTTTTCTTTTTTACAGCGTTTGCAGTTTTGAGCATGTTCGATGGATTTGGTCTCCAAACATGGCAAAGCTCTATAAACTGCCAAACTCCTGTGTCAAACCTCAACATGCTGAATGAGCCACATACAGAGCAGTCAGAGCGGAGGGTCTGCACACATCCTGCGTTGTCATTCTGTACGCAGCAGGCGGACTCTCTCTCCAGGTCTTTGGCCCTCTGGATCAGACTGACTATCTGTTTGTCCTGACGGATGCATGGGGAAAACTTCGCCCCTAAATGGATCAGGTCCTCCTGAAAAGTTGGGAATATGGGAATATTTTAGACATACTCAAACATACATACCAATAAAGCTGACCTACTGTACAGGTATAGCAGTGAGAAAGATCACATTTTGGTGACGGAAACAAAGCATGCCATCAGTGAAGCAATGAGAATGTTACTAAAACAGGAAGGTGTAAATCTACAACAGTCAACATGAGTGACCATTGTCAGTTTGTATTTTGCGAGCCAAAGTCAAATCATGGAGCAGATGCTTTTTGGTTTAAGTTGTCCTTTACTTTTTTGTGCTTGGGCACTGGGTATCTGTAATGTGTGTGAACATATGGGAGGACAGTTTCACAAAATGCCTCAGCTCAAACAAGCGGGAAACTCACAGAGCTCGGACCAATCCAGAAGTTCTCCTGCTGGGTGTACTTGACACTCTCATAGATGCCTTTGTTCTTCAGAACCTACAGAGGGCGCCACAGAGAGACAATTCAATCACCATAAGGAAGTGATAGTATGATCTTAATGTGATTAAATAAAAAAAAAAACATTTAAAACTTATGCATTTGTGGTTGTTAGGATTAAAGAAACACACAATTTTTAGCTTGTAGTTTTATGTGTTTTCGGGTCTACTGAGCAGATTAGTCAGACATCACTAGTCAACTATTGATTTATCGATCAACAGAAAATAATTGCTATTCTGAAAACTATCAGAATCAGTTGTTTTAGTCACCGTTCATCAAAAATACAACTGCTAACAACACCTTTAGAATTTGATGAGCTAGTGATTTTATCTACTTGATTCTTCATATTATTTATCAAGCTCCATATCGTTAATCGTGTGCTTTTTGCGATTTAGTCATGCAAAACACTGAATTTAAAGACCTCACTTTGAGCTTTGGGAAGAGTTAACAGGGATTTCTCCTTAAAAACTGTATATAATAAAAATAGTATATACATCCATTATTAAAACATTTCAATGTGGCAGCAGAATTCTAAAGCAACAAATTATTTTCATCTTTTCATAGATTTCCATTTCAAATGTCCACTCACTAGCTCAGTTGTTGAGTGTTGTGCAAACCCCACAGGGGCAAAGCCATATGTGCAGCAGGCCAGCAGAGTGATCACTATATGGACAAACGTGATCCAGTATGTGAAGTAGGGCCTACGAAACACAGAAAAGCACTTCAGTATAAATCATGCCAGGACATTCCATGTTAAAAATCACATATCACAGATGTCCAAGTGGCTCATCGGGGTTAGATGCGCACACCACGTGGCCCACTAGCACTGGTTTGATTGCAACTTGTGCAGTTTGCTGCATGTCATTCCCTCTCTCTGCCCTGTCCTTTCTGTTTGTCTCTCTACTGTGACTATCACAGTAGAAGAAGCAGAAATAGCAAAAAATATCACATTGTAGCTAATTTCTTAAACTCTTGATATTAAATCTAGTTTAATGCACCATGTTTCAAAGCTCATTTTTTACAATCAGAATTTCTCTAGACATTCTCAAATTATTTATTTTTTTAAATAATAAATAAATTATAAGCAGTTTACTAATTTATTCAAAATCCTTTAAATAACCCTGTCTTTAAGGGTACTTGCTCTGCGCTGTAAAGTATGGCGAGACCTCATGACTGATTACAAGATAAATAACTGCTTATGAGGAATATCAATAATAATCATGTTGAGCCATTTAAGAACTCATACACTGATATGATATACAAAAGCACGGGTGGAATGATGATTACACATCCTTCTTGCTGACCGGGACATCATCGCTGCTGTGCATCCTGATTTACCCTGGATAAGTATCCGTATTTCAGAGAAACATGAGAGGACTCTTTTCCGATTTACACTGCAAACACACGATACAAATTTGTAGTTCTGAACCAATGTTCATCCCAAGAGATCCCAAGAGTCTACAAGAGATACAGCAGATCACTCCTCATTGGTGCTTTTTGTTTGTTGAGCGTCAATTTCCTTTCATTTCCGACCTGTGGCTGTGAATGTCATCCAGCTGTTTCTGGACATTGCTGCTGAGGCTGCGACGGTAGTTCCGGTTTAGCCACTTGCCTACGACGCCCATGCCATACTGCCGCCTCTTTTTGTCAAAAGCAAAGTGTTTGACTTGCGAGGCAATGCGACGACCCCGACGAGGGTGGCCTTTATCAGGCGCCATTGCTGGAGTCTTGGGTGTTCGGGATATATCTTTCCTATGATTGGGAGAAAACAAGGAAGAGAAAGAGATTGAGGAAATGAATGCAACAGGTGAGGTGTGGGCAAGACGAGTGAGACAAGGGTCAAAGAGACAAATCCCTATATCTTCAGTTGGACAATGACACTTGTATTGACACCGTGCAAAGAAGCGCACGGTGTCACTTGTATTGACACCGTGCAAAGAAGCGCACGGTGTCGATACAAGTGTCATTGGGTATGTTGGTTAAAATGAGGAATGATCGGGCAAATTGTTGGCTTTGTAATTGTGGTATGCAGGTTCATAATGCGCATGCACTCAGCAAGCTACTGTTTTCCCCTGACGTCTCCTAACATCGTTGTACTGTGCTGGCATTTTGATGATGTCAGAAAAACAGGAAACGTTCGCCACCACCTTGTCCCACGCCTGCTTAAACTGAGGAAGCTTCAGTGTGAAAATAATGAGGTATGAAATTAGAATAGCCTATGTGAATAATCTGCGTGGAAATTCACACTTGCTGTGATATGGCCATAAGTTGTGTATGCTAATTGCTTCGTATTTTTGTGGATATGACTTAACACTACACAAATTTAATTTATAAAATTAAATGTTTACAAATTGTGAAATGTAATGTTAAATTTGTGGACTGTCTTCTGCGGGTTACAACTAATAATAAGGCCAATAAAATCTTCTCTCTATCTAATGATTTCTTTGTTCTCTATCCAAAGATTGGATAGAGAACAAGAGGAAGATAAGAAATATAAACAGATGAATGGTATGAAAAGTATGAAAAGCATGTGAAAAGTAATGAATAACGAGAAACATTGTATGGTATAAAGTAAATAATGAAGAGTTTTGACTGTGTGCCTTCCTATACACAGTATTATCGTTGATTGTATATTCACTCACAAGCTTGGAAAGCGTTGGTCCGGCTGCTCGCTGGGACCATAAGCGGCTGACATTGGTGGTGACTCAAATACATCATCAGCCATAGAGTACAACTCCTCATGGACATCAAGCTGATTGTCAGAGGTGATGATAAGGGGAAAAAAAATAATGAGGAAAAGGCGGGGAGAGAGCAGTGATCAATGAGCAGCAAGGTATCACACATTTTCAAAGAAGTTATTATGACCTGTAAGTGTTATTTGCTAAAATCGTGAAATCATAATATACCCCACACATATACCCATGAGCACTACATGGGCAAAGCTGTTTTTTTTTCCCTCTTCCACAAGAGGGAGTAAGTGAGGAGTTACAGAATACAGAGTACATACAGTATAAGAAGTGCTCGGCACTCAGAGAGCCAATACTTTTGATTCTGGTATTGTTGTTACAGTGCCAAGGCAAGTCGAATGATGTTTAACTTTTCTGCACAAGTAGTGGTAGGAGTGCACATGTCATAGACTCGGTCCTGATATTCTTCATTTAAAATTTTGTGACAATCAAAAATAAACAGAATAAACTGTTTTTGAAAAAAATAGAAAATAGTGGGAAATCTAGTAGAGTACAAATGATTGTGGATATTGTGTATATGGATGAATGCAGACAGACGAACGAAAGGGAGATTCGAGGAGAAAAGAAATAAAGGATTAGAGAAGTGTGACTGCTGATATTCGAGATGGGAAGAAATACATTTGAAGGGATGAAAGGATAAGAGGTGCAATTGGTCAAACAAAAAGCATATAGAGGGACACAGAGATTTGCTCCTGACCTTGCTGAAGAAGAGCGACTCAGATGTGTCTGCAGAATCCACCGTGTCCTCATCCAGCCAGCTGGGCCTTGCAAAACTCCTTCGGGGGAAACTACGGCCTGTCTGAGAGCCTGCAAAGCCACTACGACCCTGCGTTGCACACATATAGTATACAGGTTGCTGTCTTAATTTCTTAGATAAGTTGTATTCTGGTTTATGTAGCACTAGATACAGTAAAATAAATGTTGCAAACTCGCAGCTTTGACGGTCATTCTATTCAGAAGCACTGCACATGCAAACACTCTTTCCATAATTATTCTGAAGCCCTAAACGTTTTATTCTCCTTCACATTTGTTGGATACGTGACCCTAAAAGATGTCAAATAATTAAATGTCAACTACTGCACAAGTTGCCATGTAGAAACCAGTTGACAAACACCTCTTGATGGACAGTTAAGTGATCCATTAGTTAATTTACACAGAGAATTTCTAACATTTCCTATCACACAGCTTCCTCATTACTCTACCCACCCTTAGCAGGTTGGACGCTGCCCGGATGCTCATGCGGGCAACAGACTCCCTCTTCCGTCTGGGAAAGCGGCTGTACCCGGAACGCTGACTCGTAAAGGAGCAGATGGAAGTGTTCCCCGGGGTGACAGGAATCCCCTGGGTGGTGTGGGGTGTCTTCAGGTGCCGATTGTCTATGTCTTCTGGGTATCGGAACGCTCGTCCCCTTGCAAGGGGGTCCACAATCTACAGAGTACAGAGATTATTCTTCAACATGGACAAAAGCAAGCAATTTATCATTTCACCGTTTCACTATGAATCCGACTAAACATTCAAAAAATGTCTCAAGCAGCTACTATGACCACTACAACTTACATGCAAAGCCCTCTGGAAGTTAACCTTCAGGAAACGTAAGCAGAGGAAAGGAGAGAAAAGATCATTTACACAGCACCGTTTTAGACTCACTGACGTAAAGATGACAACGCAGAGAGTTTACTGAAATGTGTGAATGAGGATAAAATAATGCATGTGTTGACAAGAAAAAATAAAACAAGGGAACTTGGGATGAAGAAACAGAAGGAAAAGCAGATATTGAAAAATACAAGGGGTAAATATTTTCTCTTCCAAAACAGATAATGTAAAGAAAGAAAGAAAGAATGAAAGGTGTGAAACTGATGAGCAGAGCTGTGTGATGAGGAATGATGGGAGTAACGCAATATTAGCTGGAACAGAGACACTAGACTTCTGCCACCAAGAAGGCCATAGTCTTCACCCTAACAATGTCCAGGTCTTTATTTGTTCTCTTTATTCAACTTCCTCTCTCAGTGCAATGACATTTACACAGATTGTTGAAAAAAAGAATGCTGCCGCATGAATTTGAAAAAAAAAATATTGTCTAACCCCCATTCCTATCATACCCCCATGCAGTTGTCATTTTCACAACAGGGGGCCACATAGTTTAAGTAGTGTGTGCCCATGGTCTTTTTAGTCTTAAAATGAGGACTGGTTGGCAAGTGTTTGCAAATTGTTCTGTATTTCTGTGGATACGACTTTGGGTAACAGCTAATAAAAAGTACATACAATAAAAAGTTCTTCTATTCAGGGTAATGCCGCAGTGGCTCATCAATTAAGAGCACATACCACACAACGCAGCAGCCCTTTAAGGGAATGGCAGGTGACGCTAAAATTGGTTCAAATTATGTTCTGCCTAAAACACGCCTAGGACTAATTAGGAGCATAAATCCTACCCCTTTGCGCTGAGAATAGATGTGTTGCTTAAATAGCAAAATGGACACAACCATGTACCAGACTTAACGCCATAGATCACTTAAATAAGCCCTAAGTGTTTCCTTGTCTTAAGCGTTCAAATATGTACATGTTGGAGTAAATTGGAAACAAAACGCAAAATGGAAAAAATTCTGTTTCATATAAAATAGGTACTGTAGAGAGACAGACAAAGAAGACAGGGCAGAAAGAGAGGGGCCACCACACCACCACCAATTTTCTTTTTTGCTTGTACGTGACATATCGTATATGCAAAATTAGTGTCTAAGCAGGAGGAAAACAAATCATATAGAATCAGATATTCACAGTTTGGGGTCAAATTCATGCATCGGATATGGAGCAGAAGTCTGCAAAAGCAACTGTCATCTACACACAGATAAGAATTTCTTAAGTCTGCCTCACTCAGATCTTAATCATATGAAGTCAAATAAGGCCATTGCATAATCTGCATAATGAAGGATGTAAACAAGCTGAACCATAACTGCTATTCATCATCAAACATGGATAACCAATGGGAGTGGATTAAATCATTGCCGATGTTTAAAGATGGAAGAAAGCCATCGCTTGGATAAAACAAGGAAAGGAGTTAACTTTTTGAGACACAAGTCTAAAACCTGCAATGTGATCTACAGTGTAAAAGATTTAAAGACACTTGTCAAAAAACTTATATGGCCAAAGTAAATAAAGGTATATATAACTTTTGTCCTTTTCCTTTCTTTGAGACTTTTATTGGAGATCATTTGAACGAGGATGTGAAGATGTTTTTGTGAGTAAAACCTTGATGGGGATGTGAATTATGGACCAGATCAGTGTGTGAAGGATAACGCACACAGATTGATAGTAGAGTACCTTTGGCATCTTGTGTGTGGCTGGTGAGTCCAGGCCCTGGTCCATGCTGGTGGCTATCTCAGGGTCCCTGTATTGGGGTTTAAGCTTGCCATAGCGTTGGCTGCAATGACGTAGACTCTTCCTGTGCCAAACCTGCTGCTGCGTCTCACAGTGTCCCCCCACCCCAAACCACTGGGCTGTATTCCTGCAAGTAAAGGCAGAGGTTGGGCCAATATTTAATAGAGTGCAAAGAGCAGCACTAGAGTTTTGTGTAATTAATAGCAAAAGGTATGAGACAATGCCACAGCATGAGCACACACAGCACAGTGTGCTTGTGGCTGGTTTTTGGCAGTTTCATGTTGTGAGGTACATGGTGCACCAGTGGGATGAGATTACGGGGAATAGGAGGATTACGTATGACCATTTAGATGCACACTCTGCAACAAACTGTAACTGGCACCTAAAATATAGCACAAAGATTATTTCAAATTATAAAGAGATTATGTCGGTAGTCGCTGCTGGTTGCTGTTTATTTTGTTTGTGGTGTGTTGGTCTTTGAACTAAGTAAATGGTTCCAAGACAGAAGCCAAAGAGCAAAACACAAATATTAGTCAAACAAAATTTGGCATTAACCTTATCGATCGTCATAGCAAAGTCAAACAGCTCAACAAGAAACATAATATGAGATAGGCTATCTTAATTAATGTGTTGAATTTAATTAAAATAAAAAATAATAATAAAATGAGATTGAATAAAAGATTAAATAAATAAATAAATGCAATACAAATAATTTCAGAGCACAGCTGGAATATGACTAATATGAATTTATACTGGATCCTGTGAAACGGGGTATACCTCAGAACGCAGAATTATCTACTAGATTGCACATGTACAACTGCAATCGTGCATGAACCACAACATACAGTACATACATGCTGTATATCTTACCTACGGATGCTTTGTGAGAGTGACGTTTGTCTCCCAAATTTTGCCCTTCTATCCCCTGCTGAGAGGCCTCCATCTCCAGCTCCACTGACACCTTCTACAACAGGGCTGGCTGCCTGAGCACTCGCACTTTTCTTCAGGGACGGACGTAGTGACTGACCAAAGGAAGAAAGAAATTTACATTAGAACAATTGCTCGGACAGTATCAGAAAGTAAGCACCATTCATTTTTCTCACATTTTAGATTAAAGCCTCATTCTAGAATGATAAAAAAAATCCTCATCAATCTACATATAACACCTCATATCGATAAAGCAAGAATAGAAATTTTCTATCAATGTTTCAAAAATGTGAAAAAGAATAGATGTTTTAATCCTTTCTAAAGCACTGCATGAACACTACTTAGAGATAACAGGAATCTGATGAATGAATTCAAATTAATTCAAGTAGGGCCAATACAAAAATCTAAAAAGGCTAGCAGCAAGGCAAGAAATTGTGGTATGCATAAATACTAAGAAAGTGATGTATTATAATCAAAGATTACGTTTAATATATCTGATAGAAACCTGCAGCAGCCTGGGGAATTTCAGCTGAGGTAATTATTGTTACAACTACAATATCCAGGATCAGTGCGTAGAGGTGGTTCAAGCCCTGTTACAATCAGACATATTTAGATTACGTCCATATTTGTTATCGAGCTCTTGTGAATTTTTGCACCATTTTACACCATTGGGTGTCGCTTAAATTAAAAAAGAAAAACTCTCTCTGCTCCCTCTCTGCTGTTCACATTCTACTTGTGTACTCAGTTTATTGCCTTATTTTGCCCGTGTGTGATTCCAATGAGAGTCCATTATCCTAACCTACAGTGACTCTGCAGTTAGTGAGGCTAATGGCCTTGTCATTGGACAAGTTAATGGGGCTCTAAGAGAGCTGTAAGTGAGTCATATGTTGAGGTTGTGGTTGAGCTTGCAGAGACAGTGAGTGTTTCATCTCCAATTCATCGTACAATCTTACACACATCTATGGGCACATATAGATTTCAGATCCCACCATAAAGTCTGTGCTTATTTGGTGCTTGCTTTGTACAGCAGTTAAAGATTTAAGTGTGAATTTCCATGAAGAAATTGGTTGATTATCAGACTGAACTGGACAATAATTAGTGACTGTGTGTACCGTGTCTTTCGCCCATTGACTGCTGGGATAGGCTCCAGTCCCGATGCAACCCTGATATGGATACATGGTATAGATGATAGAGGATGGATGGATGAACTACTATCATTTATGTGTATATAAATCCGAGTTCTTGAAAAATGCAAACGAAGACCCAGTTAATACTATGTTGTGTCATATGTTGTGCTGTGTCATGTAAAGCAGCATCTTCAAATACGTAGAACTATGCGTGTTATAGGAAAGATAGCTGTCCACGCCTTGAAATATATTATAAAAGACTTTATTGATAGGGTACTTTTGAACTAAAAGATTTAATGGTCCTTAAAAGTTGTTCCTCTAAACTAGACGAACTGTAATGGAAGTACCGCGGAGTTGAATGTGGGGTTTGTGTTTGCTTTGTCTCCTATTTGAAGCTCAGTTGAAGTTTCACAGCTTTGACTATCCTACTTTGGCTGAAATGTCAATGTTTATGGTCTGAGCATGGGGCCCACAGGGCAAAATGCATGGCTGTGTGCCCACAAAATGCAAGACAGCTGTCCCACATGCCACCATGTCCCTAAATACCAGGGACAGAGGAGAGACTGTTTAACCCTGGTTTAACTTTTTCTATGTATATGCTAATATCAAGTTATATAGTTAGATCATTGTATCTTTAACTCTTTCTGTAAAACTGA
The DNA here is from genome assembly GCA_900303265.1 of Brotula barbata. NCBI lineage: Eukaryota > Metazoa > Chordata > Actinopteri > Ophidiiformes > Ophidiidae > Brotula > Brotula barbata. The sequence goes on along the minus strand of OMNV01029123.1, from coordinate 93,317 downwards.
AAGGAATGTATAAGACTTAACAGAATCTCTCCTTTACATGCCTTTCTAAAATATCTACTTCACTTGTGTTTTCGAGGTGTTCTCCAAGCAAATATGTATTATATTATATTATATCAGATTTTATATATCATATTAAACTATTTTAGCCCTATGTGCCAAAACAAACACATTGAAAGTGTATACTTGGCAACGATTAACCCCTTAAACACTTTTAAATTAATTGTGTATACTTAAAGAAATTCTGGGTTATGTTATCATATGCATATTAATGTGCCTCTATACTATTTTGAGTGTGCTGATTTGTAAAAAAAAAAAAAACCCTTAAAAATCAAATTTTTTCAAGTGGTGTGAGAAAATAAATCTCTTAATTCTAGATGTGTTACAGTCATTTTATTCAAATTTACCCAGAATGCATCCTGATATATTTGAAGTCTTTGCAAACTTTGGGTTTTTCTCTAGAATCTAAAATAAAATATGATAAAGATGGAGGTTACCTCAGAGTTTAACAAGTTAGAAACAAATCCTACATTCTTCTGTTGCTCCATCTTTCTGAATAAAGCCAAAATACTAAGAATTAAATGTCAGATAAATTCCCAGATTTGGGAAGAAAAAGACTTTCAGAGGGCCTTTAGGTAACTCAATATCAAAGGTCTGCATTACCATTTTATGAAACTTTCTAAAATAAATTGGTCTTATTAATTAATACTATATGACAAATACCGTCATCAAAGAGACTATAAGCTAAAGATAGTCTATTCTTATAACCTTTCCAATTAACACCCAGGGTGAAACGCTCATGGTGAGGTTAATTCACTCCAACATTATTAATTGTGCATAAGTGTGATAATCTATGATCTGTAAGTGAGAATCTGGTGGTAGAGAGCCGCATCAGGTTACAACCAGACAGGCAGACAGGTGCAGTAGGTCGGTCTGTCTGTCAATAGTAAGCTAATGTATGTCATGTTATCTAAGTATGTTAGGCTAATTGAACATGTTGTTAAACCTTTATTTTGGCCATCTGGTGTGACAGTGACATGGAACCACCTGAGATAAAATAATGACAAAAAAAGTTGCTGTTTTTTGTTTTGTTTTTAAACTTGCCGTTTCTATTACTGCTTGACTCATATCTCCGTAACAAAGGAAGCGAAGTCGTTTTGATTTAACTGACGAGTCACAGCACCGCCTCATTCACAAAAGCAGGCTTCATCTTCATTCAACCAATCGCTGTTTGGGGTCAGATTATTGGTAATGAATACTCATATATATAATATGTGCAATATTTTAAGTCTGTACTGCCAATACTGTATTTAATAGCCTGTATTCTACACTGTATATAATGTTGCTACTTTTTTATACCATCCTCTATTTAAATTGATTCATATTTTGTTTCACTTCACTATCCCCTTTGCTGCTGTAGACTGCAAATTTCCCCACTGCGGGACTAATAAAGGAATATCTTATCTTATCTTATCTTATCTTTTCCAAGGTCCATCATCTTCAATTTCCCTGTCAATGTTTTCTTCCCATCATTTAATAAATTATCTTTGGCAACAATAATTAGGTCATCAAGCTGAGCTCAGGGTTTCTTTGAAAGTTTGTAGTACATCATGCACTGTACAGCAAAGTCAAAATCTGGTCACATGGTCCAACATCAGACATGTAATCAGAGAGGCAGGCTGAGGGGCTCTCCTGCCCGATTTGGGATAGCGAGGCACACGAACCTGTCAGTCTGAGCAGTATCCTGGCTGTCAGAGGCTCCCGACTGAGATATTTCTGTCCTCACATGACTCTTATCATGACGCTTGATACCTCTTCCCACAAAGATCACCATCTGCTATTGTCAAGTCTGTCTGAGTTTCATGTTCAACAACACTTTGTCACACACTTCACAAGCCTGTGATTTAGGAATTTCTTAATGTCAGGGCCATAGAGTAAATATAGAGGACTGTTTCTGTCTTGGCCTACAAAAAAATCCTTTGTCACATCATGAGTCTAAATTCTTCTTTTCATGTATGCGTAGCACACAGATCCAAATACTCATGTCATAGAAAACTGAGGGGGCCTTCAGCTGCTTCTCTCATAAGGAACAGGCTTAGAAAGTTTGTAAATTTTGTAACCTCTGTCAAAACAAAACCTTTGCCACCGACTTCCAACATCTCGCCATACTCAAATACATCTCAGTCAAAACATTTGTTCACCACACTGCCTCTGCAGCCTGAGTCTGAGGCACCTGTATCTGCTTTTCTCACCCCATCAGCTGCTGATCTCTAAAGGACAGGCTTTTGTCGTCCAAAAACTGAATCAATTCCGCACATGCCTCTGCATTTCTCTTGGCGTCCTCCTTTGCGTTGTGTGTAGGCTCATTTAACACGGTATTTTACCAGCAGTGACTTTTAGCCCCAGTAGACACACGGGGCATAGAAGATTCATCTTAGAAAGTTTGTAATTTTTGTAATCTCTGTGAGCTCTGAGCAAAATCTTTGCCACTGACTTCCAACATCTCGCCGGGGCCATCGCGTTGTTTGAACCTCTTGTTCTCTTTTTTTAGGTAGGCAAGAGTTCACATTTACATTGAAGTAACTTATGTTAAACCTTGCTATGATTCTTGTTATATTATTTTATTTTATCTTTAAATATTCAGCTTTGCTGTGCTTATCTCCTCACCTAGAAGAAGCAGAGGTTGACTGGTTTTGAAAATAACAAATGAAAAGTAGACATAAGATTAGAATTATACATACATGGGACTTTATTTTTCACATTAAATCTTTTACGTCATGTGAGTTATTGTACACACGAAAGCAATAGAGAAAGTACAGCAAATAAAATCTACAAGGTTTACAGTAGTATTATAATAGAATAAATATACAACAAAGTAAGTAAGATCCATTAATGTGTTGTCATAATCCTGCGCTTTATAGGATAGAGCCTACATGTGACGTTTACAAAGCAAAGGCAAAGCAGCATGCTTTTGGCAGGGACTGACTAATGAAATGTGACCGATTCTCTCCAAAGGCACACAGTCGAGGTGCTATTGAAATCTGAATGGAGCCAACAACAGAACACTCCTCTACACCGATTACGCTGCATTAACTTTAAGTTATGAAAAAACGTTTTCAGTCATAATCAACTGTTCATTAAAATACAAGTGTTTTATGAATTTCGATCAGATGTGTGTGGAAAATAATACAAACAAGTTTGATAAATAATACAATTAATAGAGATCAAGAACAGGTAAAACAACACAAGCAAAGATATAAAATACATTGGCAATTTAACGTTTGTAACAGAACACATGGAATGAATGAAAGAGGATGAATAAGAAAACAGGTTTGTCAACTGACTCATACAAATATGAGTCAGACAGTGGGGTTTACATGCTACTCTCTACTACTTGATGCACTGCATGGAAATGTGGAGCGAGGAGAGCCCTCCTATTGAGGAAGTGCATGAGGAGGTGGCATATTCAGGCTAAGACATACACATACCTGAAAAGAAAAATACAATCACATATCTAGGTGTGCACACACACTTTGATATGTGCCATTTTAATAAAATGCATGTTTAACAAATGAAAAAAATTGCCTTGATCACACATTTATTGAATGAACAGTTATTCTTTGATGAAGGTTTTTTCATGTTTCTTTAGGTTTTTCTTTTGAGAAATTGTTACTACTTGGTAGAATAATCTGATGTGTCTCTGTGATTATCCAGAAAACGGACTGAAAATAATCAAACTGGAACTTGTTTGTTGTACCTCTGCACCCCTTTTCCTGCTCCCATCTCTCCATCTGTGCCTCCACCTCAGTGCACCAGCTCTAGCTGGCTGGTGGAGAAAGGTAGGACCCCGCTCACATAATAAGCAATGCCCAGGGAGAGAAGGGCAATGACCACAAGCAGCAGCAGGACCCTCCAGAAGCCCAAGTCCTCCACAAACTCCTGCCAGGTGGTCCTGAAGCTGGACAGGACTCCCTCACTGCTCTGCAGGTTGGGATTTAGCAAAGAGTGGCTCTCCATTGCACTAGGACATACGGGAAAACAATTAAAGGGGCAATCTGTAAAAGATTTCTAGGTATGTCAAAACAAAGTGGTAATCTGTTTTTGCATTTATCAGCTACTGTTATATGGATATAAAGAAAAGACTTCTTTGGTAAAAGAGCAACAGATAAAGAATTTACATTGAATATGTTCAAACATCCTTATTAAAACAACACTGAACTCAACAACCTTAAATGCTGCAAACAACAAAATTTTAAAAAACAAAGATCGTTCACATCAAGCAAGTGGGCCTTGCCTTGGGCCTTACCTCGGCTGTCGGTGTATGAATGTGTGTATGAATGGGTGAATGTGAGGCAAACACTGTACAGCATTTTAGACCTTATTTTGTACGCATGTGTATCAGTCATATTTTAAAAAAATATAATCTAAATAGGCGGTAAACTGCTGCCAGACTCTGCATTAAAAATTCCTGATTTGATTTAAGTAACATGGCCAGTCGTCAACAGTAGGACTCATCCAGAGTGATGAGGAATCAATGTACAGGAAGAACATCTAGAGGGCTGGTGCAGAGACAACAATCTAATGCTCAATGTCAACAAAACGAAGGAGATGATCATGGACTTTAGGAGGTCACAGCCTGAGCACACACCCCTCAGCATCAGCGGCTCTACTGTGGAGAGAGTGGAGAACATCAAGTTCCTCGGAGTTTAGATCTCTGATGACTGATGACTCTGATGACCTCTCATTTCTAAGAGTGCGTAGGATTCCGGCTAAAAGTGTGTGTACGCACAGAAGCCAAAAATGGCTTACACCAAAAAATCATCCGATTTATTAAACCATGCATGCGGTCACCTGCAGTCAATTTTCCATTACAGATCACAGACTACCTGGAATTGTGCGCACATGGATCAGCCTCATATCCCGCCCTGTACCCGCCCAAATTCAGCAATAAATGGTCAATGCAAAGCATGACATGAATATAATTGCTGATCAATGGCACGTTACGGTGAATCATGGCAACAACCAATCATGGTTCTTGAAGACATGTTCCCTCCAGATCCTTCCATTTTCATAGTCCTCTAGCAGTGCCAGTGCATCCATTACCTAGCATTACGCACAAGAGTCAGGGCAGTATCTATACTGTATATTTGTTTACAGCAATCAGACTGAATGGCGCACACCTTGCCAGACTGATCCTGTCAATCAATGTTATCCATGACTGATAGATGAACACATTTTTTATTTATGTTGGTTTTGTTACAGTGAACTTGGCCTGCATTAAGGTTGACAATGAGGGTGTGGAGTGAAACGATTGTGCCAGAGCTGTCACTGACTTTATTTCCAAACTTTGCTAATTTACACAATCCACATATGAGCGTAGGTGGTAAAGATGCGCTGGATGAGTGTGCCTGCACACAAGGCAGCGTGTGTGGCAACCACCACGGTGTCTCCAGTGACATCACAGCACCGGTTTTACACACAGAAACTGAATGAAAACTGAGACCATACTTGATGATAAATGCACAGTATTATGAGATGGACCACATTTTTACGGCGTCTTAGCCAAAGCGCTTTACAATGTTTGCCTCACATTCACCCATTCATATATACATTTACACACTGACAGCCAAGGTAACCATGCAAGGCATGGACATGGAGGAGCAGGGGATCGAACCGACAACACCTCAATCACTAGGCGATCACCTTACCACCTAAACCAAGCTGCTGATATTATTCAAAATGATTGACACTCTGTTTTGCAATTCGTCAGCGCTATTTGATGTGATCTTGGATTTCATCAGTTAGTTAGATGGGATGGTGGGACAGCGCTGGTGGAATATTGAGCTGACTTGATTGAAGATTTGAGTTGTCATTTCTTTTCAAATTGAAAGGTGCTTATGTTACAGTTGTGGCTCCGTACAAGCACAAGTTCAAGTAACACTGCTGGTTTGAATGATTATGGTAACGTGGACCTATAAATAACATTTGATATAAAGTGTACTAAGATATGTGAGTGGAAACATTATACCATCTGGCTTCAATTCACCACCTCACTATCTGTGTCGCCAGTTTCCCATTTCCAAAATGTGTGTATGCCTGTGTCAGAGTTTGCATACATGTGTACACATTCTCCCATCATGTTTGTTTTTATAGATCACCAGTTTTGCTTGGAAAGTGGCGTACGCACATTTCAAGCCCGGTTTTGTGTGTACGCAATGGTTATAAATGAGACTGCAGGTCAGGTACACACATTCTCCCGTCAAGTTTGTTTTTATAGATCCCAACGTTTGCGTGGGAAAGCCTCGTTTTGTGCAGATGCAGCGATTATAAATGAGACCCCTGGTCAAAGAACACCACAGGCATTGTGACAAGAGCCCAGCAGAAATTGTACTTTCTGAGGAAACTGAAACAGACATCACTTCCGCCAGCATCCTCACTACGTTCTACAGAAACGCCCACCGCGTGTTCTGTTTTGAATGAACCTCCATTTCCTACTCCCATTTTTTTGAGCGCACAAAAGGAACACCCAATACACCCAAACATGCAGTTTCTTGCATTATGTGCTGTTGCTTTACATTGCAGTGCTGCCCCTTTGAAAAGATGGATGAGCGTCATTTCACTCATTTGCACCAAAGAACTAAATATGGCACGGGTTTTCCCTGGTTGCTCTTGGGTTAGAATTTCTTTGATGGGTTAGAGTTGATAGGGGGATAAGACCTTTCTGCTTTGTGTCAGGTTGGACTTGGACACATTAGTCAGACTACACTCACATTCAGAGATTTAAAATATTATGGATTAATTTGGACAGTGCTCTTGGATTATAGATTCAGATGTAAATTCAAGCTCTTACCTCTCGCTCTCAGCCATCTGCATCGTCTCCAGTTTGGAGTGGGGTCCCCTGTTGAAGCCCTTCACCTCCTGCTCTTCCAGCCCCTCTAGCAAGCGAATGGCGTCTTTGTTGACACCGCGTCTCTTGGCCAGCACCAGGGGAGTAGATCCATTATGATTGCTGTCATGCAGGAAGACAAAGAGGACCAATTCAGTTTGATTTAAAGAACTTAAATCTAATCGATTTCATGAACGTACTGCTCTTGGAATTTCCTTACAAACTGCACATTAGAAAAAAAAACTGATAAATAAAAAGTTGGCAATGCATTTTTACAGAACAGATGTGGGTGCCATTTTTGCCTTTGCCTTTTTTTTGCTGTTGGTGTAGCAGTGTATTCCACCGCTGCTTGCATGTAGCGTATGTGACCCAGCCAACAACTCGTTGCCTGCATGTATCATATGTGTTGGCCAGATATCTGAACACACAAAAACATCATCTAAGAAAACAACCAAGAACTTGGGTCACGAAGTGCTAAAATGTTGCAGGTGCATAGTGCTTCACAAAAGGCATAACAATCAATCATGGGTGTGATGAGGAATGTCTAGTAATAACATTCTAACATTCTTGGCATGATCCATTTGTTTGACATAAATCCTTCATTGGGGGCAGTGGGAACGTAGTTTAGTCAGACAGACAGGATGTATTGTCTGATTCTAGGCGAAGAAGGTGTTCATTTTTCTGTCATGGCAACAGCACCAACAGACGAGCCCAGACATCCTTTTTCCCTCCAACTTCCGCTGTGTTCCCAGGCCAGCTCAGAACAAAAGAATCCTGGGTCCTCCTCTAATTGGAGGTGTCAAATGGGGCATTCCTGTCTAAACCACCAAAACTGAGTATCAGCTGTATGCTGAGGTCCTCTTGGATCGCAAAGCTCCCCACCCTATCACGGAGAGTTATCACCCTTGGGAGAATCCCTATTTCAGCCACTTGTATCCACAATCTCATTTTTTTAGTCACTACTCATAGCTCATGAACATAAATAAGGGTGAGAACGAATACAGACTGTAAGATTGACCACCACGGTCCATTACAGTGCCCGCATTATTGCCAATCAATCAGCCGATCTCTTTTACCCTCATTCATCAATAAGACCCTGAGACATCTAAACTCCTCTGAGAGAGAACCATGGCCTCAGATTTGGAGGTGATGATCCTCATCCTGACACTCATCCAACACACAGCTACTCCTTGATATCCTCTCCTGGAAAATCACAAACAGGAGAGACAGGGTCCAACCTTGTTGAAGCTCCACCCAACTACCAACAAGCTTGGTTTAATGCCAAGTATACAGACACAGCCCTCGCTTTCGTGACCGAATGGTTCACAGAAGCGGATTTCAAAGCTCTAAACTGATCACGTCTATTTTATAGTTTAATGTAATGTATGTCCACTGAATTGTGTGTGGGGTCAGGGGTGTAAACAGAACAAATATGTTTGCATATCTGCATTTAAAAATGTGCTCTGAAGTTGCTTGCTGTGGACGTATGCAGGAGCCTTAAGGGATTGTTCCCTCACAATCCGGATCCCTGTCCACTAATTGCTATGTCCCTCATGCAATTTCCAAACACTATTGGTGTGCAGCATCAACCAAGAATCGTCTAAAAAAGGGGAGTGAGTTTTGACACAATGAACACCTTGAGAGTGTGGGAGCCGTTAAACTTTGCCTGACATGGTAAACCAATAATAGGCAGCCATAGAAGGGTCTATATTTAATCAACAGAAATAAAAAAAAACAATGTTCCATGTCTGCATAATTCAAGTGTGGCCAACAGAAATGCCTCAAGGCAAGGTTATAAGATACCTTTATGAAGTGGGATATCTCTAACAGTAAACCCCTTCCCTCCACCAGAAGCAAGTTGTGTCACTATATTTACAACAAAGTAACTCTGAGGCATGGTTGAAAAAAATCAATTTCAACATTTCTGACTCTCACCTGCCAAAACCCTTTTGGACTATGATGCAACAGATTTATTTCTCACCTATTTCGGCTTTCTGAATTGATGGTAAGAGAGTGCTATTTATTTATTATTCATTTCTTATGCTTCCTGTTTCAGTCTATTTTATACTGTCTTTAATGTCCCATTCATTTGAAAGTCTGGGTTGCCTTTTGTTTTAACATTCTGTTACATTCATCTACCAGACATGAGAAATAATATTCAGATTTCAATATCAATCAATCAATGACAGAGGTGATTCATCCTAACTTTTCAGAGTAATTGATCACATCTCCATTGGAAAGCTTGATGAGGAAAGGCTAATAAACTGTGGACCTCCAACACCTATATAGTTGTCTCTCACCAGATATCAATTTTCAGCCCATTGGACACCAGGAACTGTATAGTATCCACATGTCCACAGAGATGCAGTGCTGTGTTCCCTTGGTAATCTGTCGCCAGCAGATCGGCCCCAAACTTGTGCAGGAGTCGGCATATGTCCACGTTACCCCTGGCAGCGGCTAGATGCAAGCCTGTGCGGCCCCGGTTGTCACGTATGTTGGGATCACATCCGGTTTCCAGGAGCCTCTTAGCAAATGGCAAGTCTCCATCAATGCAGGCCTGCAGCAAAGGCACGCTGGTCTGCGATGAGTCGTTGATGAAGACATAGGACATGTCCGAGTGGGTATCAGAAAATTCCAGCGTACCTTAAATAACAGGACATGTGTTATAACATTCTGGACAAAGTTGATCACTTAGAGGCACTGTGTTGAGCACAGTCTTAGAAATTTGTCAGAAAATCTGACATTTCAAATAATAATAATGCTCAGTGAAAACAACACATCAGAAAATTCCATAAAACCTGCTTCGCCTTGTATGATAAGACGGAGCAGGAGTTAAAGGGATCAAACGAACAGGCCTCTCTCACACTGTGATGTGTTGGGATCACGTAGCCACTACAGCATTGCAACATCCCCCAACTATAAGCTATGTAAACGAGCCATTCAAAGAACTAGGAAAGATTAATATATCAGTTATTAGTCTGTTTATGTAGTCTTCTCTTAGTGTATTACAATAACTGCTAATCACTTTGAGAGTGACTAGGTTTGTTTTGATGACGGATTTTAGGGGGCCATGTGAGGACTCAGCTTTATCTGTTGTCAGACTCTGTGCTTAACACAACAAATGCCTACAATTGGAATAAATTCATAAAACCCTACCACCTCGATGATGAGTGGGTGGCTTCACACTTTCAGTAACATTCTGTTTAAACGTATTAATTCTGCAAGGATCTGATTACTGTCGAAGAAAGAGACAAAAAATCTGGCTCTGCGTGTGTTGTCTGACGTTACTGAAGTGATTTCATGCATCACTATCAGTAATACTGTCATAGGTTGCAGCATCCTAAAATCCTTTAATAATTACATTTATCCACGATCGAAGAGACTCTTTGCATTTGCATAACACCACAAACTGCACGAATGCGCCTTAAACTTTAGCTAGCACAGATTAAGATAAAAAATAATAAGCTAGCAGACATAACGTTAGCATGTAAACTAGCGTCACATACAGGGGCGATTTCATCTGTGGTTTTAGATTTACAGGAAAGTGCATGTAAACGATCGTTAGATCAAGACACAAAACTGATTGTGAGTTACCTGTTAATATTTTCCAAATCAGGTGAAAAAAATATACTTCGCTTTTCAACGAGCTAGCTAGTAGTGTTTTGTTACGTTAGCAATGATACTTCTTTAGCCTCTTCTCTCAACAGCTTTACGGCATGCGGCGCTTTGTCGCCATCTACCGTCAAGGAGTATTTAGGCGTTTTCAGGCGTTTTCCTCCTATTGAACATACTAGATTCATTTGGAAATCCAGTCTCTTTTGAAATGTTAAAACCTTATAATAACCGCAAATTCACTTTGTTATTTTCTTGAAACTAGGAATTATGTTAACTCTTTTGATTTCATTTTTTTTTCTCTTATCTTTGTCTTCTGATTCTATGTTCAAAATTGTATTAGATAGTGTTGCAAATTACATTCTATTGGTAAGTCATAGCATCCATTATTTTCTAGTGTTGTAATATTAGTTGAACATTTTCATAATTGACAATTACTATGACACAGTAAAATCAGTATTAAATCATATTTAATCTCATTATTTGAGGTGGTGGTTGCAGCAATGATATCCTGTGGTAACAAATAAGTGCTGGTTCAGATCCTTTCTGTGTGGTGTTTGCATCTCCGCCCTGAGTTCCACTGGTTTCCTATGAGCACAGTTTTGTCACCATCAGGTTATTATTACTCATGCCATTGCTATTCATGAAGGAACTTGGCTGCAGACCAGTAGTTGGTCCCTGGGTGCTATACAGAAGTTTCCTCATTCATGTGGGAGTTGATGGAGTCGATGCCAAAGGTGCATGTTGTAAGTGTACAACGACAAGTACATATTCTTAAGTATACAAATGCTAAGCCTGAAACTTGAATTTTACGAAACAAGAGAAAGAAGACATTTTCTGATTTATATTAACTAGTACTCATGCACTGGAGACTGTCAGTTAGCTTTGAGTTTTTATTTCAAAGTGTGTGAGCACAGAAATACACATTATATTACCAGACATAATATCGCCATTTTGGTATGGATCCTCTTTGAGGAAAACTGCATCTTTTCTGGCACTCTAGGCACTTCCAGTCAGTTGTTGGCATGTACAATAAACTGTAGATCTTTGCAAAACTGTTGTACCTCATAATTCTAAACATGGGGCAAACATAAAAACTGTTTTGTCATTCAAAATAATCATTGGTGAATATATTTCCCATACAAAAACATAATCCTAAAACATTTCTTTCATGTTATTTCATATACACATTATCGTCCCATCTTCCTCTCCTCCCCCCAATTTGGTGATTAAACCTATAAAACCAGGATAGTATCATGACTTAGGTAAAATAATTACAATCTAGATTACAAAAACAACAAATAAAGGAAAGACAAATAAAGGAAAAAGAGACCAAAAATGTGTACATAGTGTAGTAAAATCAGGGCTACTGGCAGAGAGACATAGCTATGTGCTAATGGTCATAGTGGTTACACGTCACCCAGAAGCTTTCACTGTCCACAGATAATCATCAGAAGAGAGAACAGCTAATACAGTGTAGAAAGGATTGTTGACATACAGCGCTAGAACGTGTGTGTATATGTGTATGGCTGCTATATCTACATTTTAAAAGAAATAAAAAAGTATTTGTCAAAGTCTGAAAATAGTCATTTCCACTCTGTTATCTGAGGGCAGTGAAATCGCACAGGGACCAGAAAATAATTAAAATAAAACAAGGAACTAAAAAGCATTATAGAATCTTGCTCTAACATACTCTCCAGAAAGGAAGCATGACAATAAGCACTATGTACAACAATATTTAACATTCTATCAGAGAGTGTGAATACTGTTTGAATGATATCCCTTCCTGATGTAATTCATTGGAACTTCAGGTGTTACTGTAATATAAACCATATTTGACTAAAAACAATGATAAAATCATGTGAGATGGTGACAATAATGTCAAAGTAACTTGTGTAACGATAGTTTATCCATCCATCCATCCAGCTATCCACTATCTGTACTGCTAAAACCATTTTACTAATCCAACTGCAATGGTTTTTGGCTTGGTTATAGTCCAACCAAACATTTCTGTGGGCGAAATGTCACATTTTGCATCTTTTTGCCCAGTGACAGAGAAAGCATTGTATCTACCCTTTACCAACCTCTGAGCTGCAGTAAACCCCATTTACCCATTAACTTGACCTGTAAACCTTTATAGCAATTCACATCAGTGCAATATATTCATAATATATATGGTTGTATATATATATATATATATATAAACAGGATTTTTCTTAATCATGCCACTAATTACTGAAAATAGCTGATGTGTAATTTGATTGCAAATATTTCCAGGAAAGTGCTCGTTTGCCTTTTATTGCATGTAAAAGTATTCAACTGTTACCTTTCAAGACGACTATCAGGGTATTTTAGCACCAAGAGTCACATTGTGAAATGTGCATGCACCACATGTGGACATAGAGTATGTCTTTCTGAAATCAGCTAAACCTTGTGAAACACAAGGACCATACTGCTTTGTTGAGTACACTGACTACAGATAACGCATACTTAATTTTATTTTTAACCACTTTCCAAATGCACCATGAGCTTTTCGGCTATATTCATTGCATCCACGCAACCATTGATTTGCTTTAATTTCCGCTATGAAAATGTACTTGTAAATACTTGAGTCAGGTAAATAATCGATCACAGTGAGCATTTGTTGCAATGATTGCCAGCGTGTTGAATCCGATACCGTATAATAACACATATTTTAGGAGTGCAGATTATTCTGGTTGTTTTCTGCATTCAAAATCTTCTAAGATGTTTCCAGCAAAAAACAAAGCAACTTTCCCTCATTTCAAGCCAGTTTAAAATCTGAGCGGTTGATTTTAATGCGTTACTAAAATCAGAGGAAAGCAATGGTTGACATGGGGGAAGGGAATCTGGGGTCATAAAATTAAATGTTGTCATAAGTAATGAAATGAATGTAAGGAAAAGTGTACACAAATTAGCAAGTTACTAACAAGTTAAAGAGAAGTGAAATGAGGTGTCATGTTACTGAGGATGCAGCGGTGGTAAATGTGTGCACATATGAACCACGATCAGAGAAGGTTGTGTACTACTTACTTCATTTAGATCAGTTCAGAAACCGCTGGAGAAACCTCCAATTCCGATTGTTTACAATTTTCAATCATTCCTATTTCACTCTGAACTGACCCATCTGAAGCCTGTAAGCTGTGCAGTGCTATTTCAAAGAGGCGTCAATCTCTGAAGTAGCCTAGACTGACTCTCGTCAAAACCGTAACGAGAAAAAAAAACACACATAAAATCAACACAACAATAGCACCATTGTCAGTGATAATCTAGAGAGGAGCAATTATACTGGGCCCCCTCTCCTTCCATTTCCTCTCTCCAACTATTTCTGAGAAGCATTTCTGTTCTAAAAAACAAAACAAAAACAAACCCCCCCAAGAACAAATTGCGCCCAAGTCGCTCAACTCAAGCAGAAGAGGGTCTTGTTTTCAGTCAGTCAGTTGTGGTCTTGTTTTTTTTTTTAATATATTTCTTTATAAATCATCTCTGCTTTGAGGTGTTAACATATCCTCATCACCTCCTCATGTTTCAGTCTCCCTCCACCTCCTCTTACTACAAGATCTTGCTGCACACTTGGCAGCGGCTGACTCTGGTGTGCTGCTGGCCAGCCTTCAGGGTTTCCTGTGGTGGGGACTGAACAAACTCCCTATTGGGATCCACAGTGGTGAGCCAGAAGCTGTACTTGTTGGCAAAGTAGTGGCAGGTGCCCTTTGCGCCGTTGCACTCGATGAAGGGTGTTGCACGGAAATCCTCCAGACAGGAGCCGGGGGACACGAGGGACTGACCGCCGCCCTCAGCACCTGCTGCTGTGTGCTGGAGAAGAGATTTCAGGTGGGGTCATCAAAGTTTAAGTTTAAGTTAAGTTTCATTTTATTTTTACTGCCTTCCCCCTATTCTTCTTTAACTGAAAACATTTTAATCGTCTGTTGTTGGGCTTACCATGAGGAAGGAGTATCCTATCCACAAACTCCTCCAGCCGGGTGGGCAGGTGGGGATGCTCATGTCCTGACTGTGGACCGCCACTGGCTGAGATGGAGCCTCACACACGGAACACCTGGATTATCCATATAACAGGGAAACTCATTCATTCAATTTAGGAGCATCTATTTTTTGCATCGTTTAGGGGAGAAACCACCAGACATCAATACCAATCATCTGTAGTACTATAATAGCTGGATTTGTAGTGAGCTGACGTCAAACCTTCCAGTTGACTGATGCAGATTCTGCTCTGTACCTGCTGATGTACGGTTGTATCTGCCCCTCGGACACTGGCATCATGGGGATGGGTGCCGTTGTGGAGAGCCAGTAGGATTTGTCATTGCGGCTGGCGTAGTAGCAGATCTCATTGGGGGAACAGTAGAGGAAGGGGATGGTGCTGAACCTTGGAAGACAAGACCCGGGCTGACCTAAACAGTGAGAGTGGGAGAAAAAGAAACCAACACAGCATCAAAAAATGCCAAACTTTTGTTGTGAATTTGTGTTTCAGAAGCATTTTGTTATCTTGAAAAATGTGTCCATACCGAGGTCCTGGTTGTGGGCCTTCTCCTGTCCCTCCACATACAGCAGGCTGTATCCATCCCACAGCTTGGCCATGCCCTGAGGACACATGGGAACCTGGGAGTTTTGGCTGTGCTTCACCAGTGTGTAACCGATACTTGCACTACGTCCAATGCCACCAGGTGTGCCAGTACGTCCAGGTCCACCGGGGAGACCTAGGGGTCAAGAAACAGGGGGGAATAAAACCATGGAACAGACCAAGCAGTCAAGCAAGGCAGACTGAAAAAAACAGAGGACTACAGAGACCGCAAGCGGGACAGACCTTGTTCTCCACTTGGTCCAGGGAAACCAGGGGGTCCAGCATCTCCCACAAGTCCAGACGGACCAGAACTTCCTATCCTGCCCACTTTACCCGCAGCACCAGGGCGACCTTTAGAACCTGTAATAGGACGCACAGATACATTGATACAAAAAGTATGTTATAGTGGTTTAAAATTCCCTAATTTGAAAAAAAAAAGTTTTAGAAACAGAAAATGACAAAGTCCACTTATAATACCAATATCTCCTTTTATATATGTGCATATATGTTTTATTTATTCGGTTGAGATATTGCTGATTGGCTGTTAAAATATGTCCATATATGCAAAAGGATCATTTGGAGTGTGGGACCTTACTTACCTGGACGTCCAGGCAATCCAGGCTGGCCAGGTTCTCCGTGTGTACCAGAGGATCCTAGTGGTCCAGGCAAACCTTGGTCTCCAAAGGTGCGGCGGATGTGTGGAGGTGGCATAGTGAGACCAGGCACTCCCTTACGACCAGGACGGCCTGGAGATGAAGGGATAGAAGTTGAAGGAAAAGGAAAAAGCTGTGTACGTTCAATTCCATCTAAGGTCAGTGTAAACCACACTCACACCCTGAATCATCAAAAAAGAAATATGGAAGTTTTTCTACCTTGTAAACCCTTTGGTCCTTTGCCTCCATAGTAACCAGGGTCTCCAGGGAAACCTTTGAGACCAGGACGTCCACTGAAACCCGTTTCACCTCTCCCTCCTGATCACACAGAGAAACATCATTTTAACATTTCTAACTTAAACTTAGCTGATGTTAAATCTTTTATCATTGAAATGCCACCATCATTGCGGTCTGACAGATTGTATTGATGAGGTTTTTAGTACTGCCTGGCCAGTTGTGCCTGCCCTCTGTTGGAATTTAAGAGGAATGCAACTGCATTGTATCTGTGTCCATTCCATGTAAAGCTCCCACACATATTCTTTAAGGCATTATATCCTCAATCCTAAAGCTTATAAAACAAGATATTATGAGTTATATCTTATTAAAGAAAACATGACCTACATATTTGGATTTCCACATAAAATATTTAGGTGGATTGAAGATATGCGTGGATCCCTTTCTCACCTTTAAATCCTGGGCTGCCAGGGAGTCCTGGACCTCCTGGGGCTGCAGTATCTCCTTTCCTGCCAGGTGAACCAGGGAATCCTGGGAGACCAGGGTCACCTCTGTCTCCTTGGGCTGTGCCTGGACCAGGGGGCCCTGGACGACCTGGAGGACCACGGACACCTGGAAGAGAAGGACAAGGTAAGTGAGAAAGGAGAGGAGGGGAGATAAGAGGTGACTTGATGAGTGGAGAAGAGATTTACCAAACTCTCCGTCAAGTCCGGGGAGGCCGGGATCTCCCAAAGGTCCGGGAATGTCTGAGCCAACAGTCTCACCACGTGGTCCAGGCAGGCCAGGGTATCCGTTCAGTCCAGGACCACCTGACATGCACACAATCCATCATTTTCCAGATATTTCATGTTTTTTTGTATACTTTGAAGGCAATAGACACGTAGAGAATGTCTTACCTGTCTCTCCTCTCTCCCCCTTCTGTCCTGGTTGTCCTGGTCCACCTGGGTAGGAGACGCCTCTCTCTCCCTTCAACCCGGGATGACCGTTTGCACCAGGTCGACCTCCTCCACTTGCACCTGGAAGCACACAGCGTTGGTGAATCAAAACAATCCAAAATTATTGCATATTTACTGTAAGTACACATTCTGGAGTCACAACCAACATTAGTAATGACATCATTACCAGGTGTTCCAGGAAGGCCTTTAGGTCCACCAAGTCCATTGAGACCATCCAATCCAGGAGACCCAGGTAAACCTGCAAAAATGCAACAGAGTGAGTGTACGTTTGTTGTTGCTGATCCATTACTCTGTCCCATTTTTACCCAGCGTGTATTTAGGTCATTACTCTTACCTTTGGCTCCTGGACCTCCAGGGCCTGCAGGCTGACCGGGAGAACCATCAGGTCCTCTTGCTCCTGGGTAGCCAGGCTGACCCTTCAGCCCAGGGAAACCAGGGGAGCCTGCAAAGACCATATAGATTTGTATACTGTATTTATGCCATTTATACCAAATGTCATTTTTTTTAGGATGTAAGAGGTTTAAGGAGACATCTCTCACCCATGAGTCCTGGTCTTCCTGGTTCACCGGAGAGACCCTTTGATCCAGGGAAACCTGAACCTCCGGGAAAGCCATTGTCTCCAGGGCTGCCGTTGCTGCCGGGACCGCCTGAAAAGCATTTTAAGACATTTCAAAATAATTTTACATCCCTGGTAGTCTTTTATCTGTATCAGGACATATTGAAATAAAACAGCTGTTAATTAACTCTTACCCGGGAAGCCTGAATCTCCTGGCTGACCTTTAGCTCCTGGAGCTCCAGGATACGAAAATGAATCTCCTCTTATACCTGCGGAACAAAATATGAGTAAGGGTATGAATGGATTTGCCAATAAATAGATGCTGATAGACATGAGAGGCGGAGAATTTTGGCTTTGCTGTGTGTATCTGTGTGAGTGAGGAGATTCACACTCACCTTTGCCACCAGGTTGACCAGATGCTCCAGGGTTGCCAGGGAGACCAGGTGCACCATCATCACCCTGCAGAAATCCACCACAATATGTAACTCATTGCACTCACATCCTGCCTGCATTTGTGTGTTTGTGTGTATTTCTTTACCCTTGGTCCAGATGTGCCAGGGAATCCATTGATTCCTGCTTCTCCCTTCGGTCCAGGGTAACCTGGTCCTCCCGGTTGCCCAGGAAAACCAGGCTGTCCTGGTTGTCCTTTACTTTGCTCTGCAAATCCAGGAAGTCCTGGAAGACCTTGACGCCCAGGTGCACCTGGCAGACCCTTATCACCTGTGAAACCAGAAACAGTAGATGTAACAGGCGCAACAAGGAGGTGAACTTAAAAATATATGTTTCTTCTTGTCAGATGACCATAACTTTGTGAAACGTTTCACTTTCAAGATGAAACTATGCACCTCTGGGTCCTGGGAATCCAGGAAGGCCGTTAGCTCCAGGGTTTCCAGGGTCTCCCTTCTCCAGGTTAACTGCAGAAGGAGCTTCAGAGGGCAAACCAGGAGGTCCGGGGTATCCTCTGTCACCTACAGTGACAAACACACATAAACACATTTAGATTACTTGACAATGGATTGAAAGCTCAAAGTGGATTTTCTTTTTATACATTGTGCTTCTTCCATGCCCACATACTGTACCTTTCGGTCCAGGGTATCCGGGACTTCCTGGTACTCCATCTCTTCCGGATCCTCCAGGCTGACCCTTGCCTCCAGAAAGTCCAGGGCTGCCAGGGCGGCCTGGTTGTCCAGGGAAACCAATCAGTCCTGGGAATCCTCTCTCGCCTAGTGGATGGCAAAATGCAAAGAATCAAAAAAAAGACGATGTTGTTAGTTGATCACATAACCACTGTGATCCAGAATAACAACGACAAACGGAGCCCAGGAGGGTCACGTTACCCTTTAGTCCAGGTATTCCTGGGATGCCCTCTCTTGTTCCTGGTCCTGGCCGTCCGGGGGGTCCTCTTGACCCCGGTGATCCGTGAGTGCCTGGCTCTCCTGGGCTCCCCTTCATTCCAGCAGGCCCGGGGAAACCTGGGTCTCCTCTCTCTCCCTTGCGACCAGGAAAGCCTAATGATGGATGTATAAATGGAGGGATTGATGACGCATGATGAGAGGGATGGAAGAAAGAGGGAGAACATTTTGTCAGAAACAGGCCACAATTAACATTCCAGATGTGCTTAAATGATCTGGTCTCAGAGTGTCAGCAAAAGCAGAAACACAATTACACAAATTCATAATAACACTTTTGAAAGAAAACATCAAATTCAGACATAAAAAAACCAAAGTAAATACTCAACAGTAAACAAAACCTACCTTCCTCCTATCTGTTAGTGAAACTTAACTTAAAACCAATAAATGGGTTAACAAATAAGTTGTTAACCCATGACAAGCAGGTCTATTTTGCATACACACAACCACACACACACACAATTTGCCAAAGAAGTAGTCAACAATGTAAACGCACATCTAATTACATTGCTTCATTGCTTTTATTTGGCTGAAATTGCACTTCGAGCGGGATTATTACTACACAATGAGATGAAGAGAAGAGGAGAAACATTTACATATTTGCTAAATGAGTTTTTCAAACCCTCATTTTATGCTTTGTGAAAAAATAGAGGAAAATCAAGTGCAATTCCAGACTGAATTAGCATGGTGAAAGTAAAGTGTGTTTGTCCTACAGAAGAGCCTGCTAAACTCTGCTATTTACATTCTTAAAAAGACAGAGAAGCCATTTTCAGCACAACCCTGCAGCCGATGGTGGAATCACTGATATTTGTGGGGTAACACATGGGTGTGCTAAAATGACACGTCCTTTTTAAGAGTGCAGAATGCCTCGCGACTCATTTGATGCAAGGGGCAGCTTTGTTAAGTTGCGTCGACGTTCACACAAGCCTGCTGCAATTACTACAATAAAAACATCTACACACACAGATTAGAACTGAACAGGGTCAAACACATGAACTGCAACAGGTTAGTGCCAACTGCAAAAAAGGAAGCCAAAAATCAGCGCCGACAATTCTTCAACTGAGAACTGAGCTGTTTTGTTTTTTTTGTTCTCTCACAACTAAAATGTCCATCTCAGGATTCTATTCTAAAGTTATTAGAGTTTCATGAGGGACAGCAAATCTGGACACTTCTGCCAAGTCTGCCGATGCACAACGTGTGGCAGGGGCGTACAGCAAAAGGACGGTGAACTCTATCAAGGCTTTTGTCCAGCTGTTTTCGAGTGTGACAATTCTAATTACCTCTCAGCATAGTGATGCAGCAACTTATGTCACGGTTTTGAGAGAGCACTGGATGTCATTTGTGTTGTTTTCAACACAAAAACACAAAATTTGACACAGGCATGCTGCAAAATAGTAAAGTGGTTTTCACAGGAAAATACTCAAAAGTAAAAGAAATATCAATTCAGTATAATGTTGGTAATGTGTCCTCTTCCACTTTCCAATGAAATCCATGGTACAAGTCTACGTTGACGACAAATATGGGACAAAGGACTTGTAGGGATCAAATAAGGAAGTCATAATTTGCCGTACTTCTGCTTTTATATCCGGATCTCTACACTGTGAATTTTAGAGATGGACATTTTTGAAGTGTACAGATGAGTCAGAGGATTTTAAGGTTTAAGCTGTTTTGTTTAATGCATGTATATTTGTTGGGTGGAGGGAGAGAAGCAAGGGACGGGAGGGGCCGATGGGAGAGGAGCAAAATGTGGAGAGTGTGGATGGATGGAGGGGATTGTCTCACCTGGGCAGCCTAGCGAGTGACCCAACACCAAGAAGAAAAGGAGGAAATGAGAGGATGGATGAAGGTGGCGGAGGTGGAGTGGAGGAAAGAAAAGGAAACACATGATAAGGAGGAAAACAAAAGAGAGGAAGGGGAGAAGAAGAGATTTTCTGGGTGATGAAGAGCATAAATAAACAAGAACAAAACAGGCAATGGTGAATGATAATGATTCATAAATGGAGGAATGTGAGAGAAACACCGTGAAAAGGAAAAAGACTGATAATAGTGGAGGGATGTGTGGTGAAGATGGATAAACAATCAGCAAAACATGTTTCTCATTTTAAGGTAAATCCAACACTATACTATATTTATTATGTAGTATTTCTCAAATATGCATAGAACCTGAAGTGGGGGTTCTCTTCTCACTGTGATGAAGCTGTGGGGTGATGGAGAATTAAACATTTTGTCATGCACACACTCCCCCAAATAAGCAGCTGGAAAGGGGGATTCCACCTCCCTGACCGGTGTATCAGATGACGCAAACTTTAAGTCAGAGACATCAAGGCTGCGGTTCAGCCAGTTTAATCTATTCTATTGCTCTTGTGCCACCTCTGGAGCAATATAGGATCACCCAGTGTTGATAGTGAGGGAGCCTATTAAGGAACTCAGAACCTTTACAGGATCACACGATGGACCTCGCTGATCAAACACAAATCAGTTCTTCCTTAGTCAACACACGAACACATTTTGCTGAAATCTGTTGTGTAGTTATGGGGACATTTGACTAAAAATCAGACAAACAAACCCTCACCTGGTGAGCCACTTAGTCCTTTGCTGCCAGGGGTCCCCTGTGGACCAGGAATACCACCAGTAAATTCAGCTGGAAGTCCAGGAAGACCTGGAATACCGGGCAGACCGTCCACTCCACGCTCCCCCTTCAGTCCAGGATAACCAGAGCGACCGTCAGAACCTAATGGAGGACAAAAGAAACAGATTTGCTGCTGCTACAACTGCTACCTCTATCACTATTGTCCTGCTATTGCACACTGACTCAGACCCACCAGGTGATCCAGGCCCTCCTGGGGTTCCTGGCTGGCCCTTGTCACCAGGATATCCCGGTAGACCATCCCGTCCTGGACTTCCTGTTGTTGCACCGAGCACATCTCCAGGCTGGCCTTTGGAACCTGGTCGTCCAGGGAGGCCATCCTTCCCCCTGGCTCCATCTACGCTATGTCCTGGGATACCTGGATTACCGGGGTCTCCTCTGGGCCCTGGGAAACCTGCAAGGGCAAGGGGTAAAAGCTTGCAGGGTATTCATTAAGGGTGAGATTAATTCAAACAAAGTCTATATTATTATCTATATGATTCATTTCATTTGTTTCTATTTGCGCCTTTCTTTTTATCTGTAAGTCTGAGCACCAGTCTGGAGTCTAATCGAGACAACGTAGAGTAAGCTGGTCCACTTTACCTTGAGGGCCAGGCTGTCCTCCAATGCCAGGGTCTCCTCTCTCTCCCTTGGGACCATCGAAACCTGGACGTCCAGGTCCTCCCAGGAAACCAGGCTGCCCTCTAGTACCTGAGAGGGCAGAGCAGTGTAGAATTATCTGAACAAATTTATTTTGACAATCAACATACTAGGTTAGACTTTTAACAAAATCAATTTATTGTAGTAATCCATATTTACATGGATGCGGAAAGACCATATCTGTTCTTGTTAATTTCTATTGCAAACAACTGTTAAAACAAGACAACTGCCTGATTCGTTACTCAAAGACAAATAATATGAAAAAAAGCGACATCATCTCAAATGTGATGACCAACTGAAAAAAACCCCACTGAAATGATATATCATTATGATGGAACATGTATGACAATTAATGAAAAAACATGTCAAAAATGCAAATCAAGTGATCTACACCGTATTTATGAAATATCACTGTCGGACATGGGTTGAATTTTACCTGGTGTTCCAGGTACACCCGGGTATCCAGGGTCTCCATCCTCCCCAGGTATGAGGCAAGGTAACACTTGACCTATTAGCAGTCATACATAGGTTAGCATCACATACACTTTAATACACATACAGTGTACACAAAGACACACAGTAGACTTGGTCCTGGTGTGAAATGAACACATACAGTATGTGCAAAATCCATAGTAAGGCTTTAGTTACAACTGTTTTTAGCAAATAATACAACAATTATTGATTAGATATAAAGTATATATTTTATGATTAGGCCTAAGGTACTATACTACAATACCAAAACATCATTTTGTGAATGTAAATGTTTGTATAAATACATATTGTGAATGTCTTTCGAAATGATGATTGTCTGTTGCCTCCAGTCATGCCAGTCACACTCCTCGGGGTCTGCTCACAGATAATAAAGGTTTGTTTAAGTTAATTAGTTTGATCATGAGAATTATTTTGTTGTTGGTTGAATGGCGTTAGTAGTCAGGGCAGTTAGCCAAAAATTCAAACAGTAGAATTAGAAGATTATGGCACAGACTAGAAATTAGAGAGCTATAAATTCGACACGGGCAGGAGGTTTGTGTTCGAGGATCAGCTCTATTATCTCTATTGGTCCCGCCCCCGACCATCTCTGGTTAAAAGCATATAGCAGAGGCAGGGCTTGAAAACATGCGACAGGATTCAGCAGCTTTAATTGGAGGAAGAGGTTGACTGCTTGTGTCCAACGATTGGACTGACATCTCAATGACTGAAAAACAAGTTGTAGCAAGTGAACGAAAACTGAACCTCCATGACGCATCAGGAAGACAACCAAATGCCAATCATCGACTGACATCCGCCCTAATGGAATCCCTGGGACACAGGGAGCGAGAGACTTCCATTGGTGATGTCATGAACAAATGATTGACAGTGCTTGTCAAGACTGCAAATGGCTCACTGTCGCCATCTAGTGGCAGTGGTGTGCTACGGTCTCCACCTAGTGGCAATTGTGTTAACCTGCTTGTAATGAAATAACCACTGGTAGATTTATCGATCCCTCAAGAACCATTTATAACATTATAACATCCTGCGTCAAAAAAAGAAATGAAGGTCCATGATTTAGAAACAAACTAACAGGAAAGGGATTAACATGGAGGCCTTGTGGAATCTGCGGAGCCACAGCCAATAATATAACCACGCCCCCATGTTACTGACTTTATCATACGATACGTATGTCAAAATCGTGTATTATGTAAGAAACTGACAGCGAGGTACTTTGGCCAGTCCGGTAACAAATGCAAATCCAGCCTCTACTTTGAACATACTGTATTTCCCCACGCTCCGCTTGGCTTGGGCGATATTTCATGAATTCACCAGTCACTGGGCTGCCTGAAACCAGTGGTGCGAATTTTGTCCCAGGCAGGTTACTCTGGATGGTGGGTGAAAAAAATTAGTTACCCACCCGTTCCCTCTCCGATAGAGGCGTCATTACCCACTCCACAGCCGCTTTCACCTGGACAGATACACATGCACAAGGAAGGTCAGAGAGATGGAGGGATGAAGTGATGGATGGAGAGAGAGAGGGAGAGAGAGAGAGAGAGAGAGAGAGAGAGAGAGAGAATGCTGGCATACAAAGCCAGTCAGGGTCATTTGCATGCGCCAATGAAGCATTTTAAAATATTTCATCAGATGTTGGCAAATTAGCAATCACTTCCATTCAATTAATTCAAGGCTCATTCAGTTAAGGCAAAAGCACACTAAAATGCTCGCGTCGATGTAAAAGTGCTTGAAAACAGGTTATTCCATTCAACAAGAGGAAAGCGAGAGCACAAAAATGAAATGAGAGAGAGAGGCAAAGAAACACTAGAACCAAAATTGTACGAAAGATCTAGGAGGTTTATCAAGCTTGTTACTCTCTCTCCCTCTTTGTTCTCTCTCTCAGCTCTTGTGAGTGACAATAACCTTCATATTAAGAGCAAAATGAATCAGTTGTTGAGCATTATTAAGCATCATGGTATGAGAGCACACATTCATACTGAGGATGAGAGGCCTAGTGCTGCTGAGGTCTTTGTGTCGTTCAGTCTCAGAAGAACTGCGTTCAGAGGGATGCTGCCAACAGTTGGTCTTTTTCTTTCCTCTGATTTTAAAGGGGATGTTTCCATGGCGTTTCCATGTTTACAAGGGATTCATCTCAAGAAGACAATGACTTCAAATAGAGCAGAAATGATCCACGTACAGGAGGGCTATGGAATCGGTTGTTTACATATTTTACAGAGAGCTTTGCAGACAGAAACACTCAACAAAATAAGATACCAAGTGAGGTATATAAGTCCACTGTATGAGGGTAAGTTGCATTTCTTTAAATTTGTTGAAAACGGAGCTCGTTGTTTGTACCAGCCTGCTGCCAGGTTGAAAACTTTGTCCCAAGTTTTGAGGGACAGAGGTCTGGGTTGTCTATCACAGACGAGGCCTTTTGTAATGGAGGGACCTTTTGATTGATGACCAGCTCAGGTGGGATGGATGCTTTCTGATCCAGCAAAAAGAAGTAATACTTAATAGAATACTACATAATACTTAATATTGGGATGAAACCAACCCCCTTCATCTCCTGTTTACTGGTGTTAAAACTTAGTGGTGATGCTTACAGGATTGCATCTGTTAAGACGCTCCTTGGTCCAGAACCTCTCTGTTAGCTTTGTTTTAATTTGTGATTACAACACACCTGGTTGGACACACCAACGGGTTTTTACACAAGTGAGCCAGTGTTTGGCCTTAAACAGACTCGTTATACACACAATGACCAGTTTTCACTCATTGAGCACAGCAGTGCAAGATTCTGATTTTTCAGAATAAAACCCTGATTAAAAATAAGAATGTAAGATGCCCCCCTTTCACATTTAAAAGACACCTAAAAGGGAAATAAAGTATAATATGTCCCCTTAAATGCATTTTATTACTTACTTTAGCAAAAAGATTCTTAGGCTGCATTTTCTCACTTCCTCTGAGACTAAAGAAGCACAGTAACTGTTGAACGTTGAGCAGTTAAAATCTTGTCCCTGTGCGTCAATCAGTGAACAAATGAAGCAGCTGGTGGATTATAGATTATTGGCTTTGGAGGATAGTGTATAAGCACATTAATGGAGACCATTAATCATGTCGTTGACAGTATGCTGCTGCAGCCAGGGCATGAAATGAGAAAGCTGCTTTGGTAGAGAAAATGGAACACGAGCCGTGATGATTGGTGTCCTGGAGAGCTCGGCAGCTTCCGCAAGGCAGATGAACTGACGGATGAAGTGTTCGTCCCTAAAAATGTCCTCTAATGGTTGAGGTTGTTAGGATGAGGCTGTTATGGCCACTACATGGAGGATGGCAACGATTGAATGATGGATGAGATGGATGTATAAATAGTGTTCACCCTGTGGGAACAATTTGGCATGCACACACTCTCTCTCTATTCTTTCGCTCTCTCACAAACAACCTCAAACAGTCTTATTCTGTCACTCTCAAATGCACACAGACTCACACACACACACACACACACACACACACACACGTATCAGTAGTACCTTCTGTCCTTCATCACTTACCTCTCGGTCCGGGTAAACCTGGTTGACCTGGCAACCCAGATATACCAGGATCTCCGGGCTCTCCACGTAGGCCGGGTGTGCCACTATATCCAATTCCTGGTTCACCAGGTCCACCAGAACGACCCTTAGGCCCAGGATAACCTGGGAACCCTTTCTCTCCAAAAGTACCAAAACCAGCATCACCCTGGAGAGGAGACACGGGGAAAGGAATTACCCCTTCATTCTTAAGCAGCCTCTAATTTGGAACAGCCAAAGATTACAATTTAGATGTTTTGGTGCATGTCCGAGTACACACGGGCAGTCCTGGAGCTCCAGGGAAGCCAGGTAGTCCATCTCTGCCAGGCTGCCCGGTCTCTCCTGGAGGTCCACTCGGTCCAGATGATCCCTGCTCTCCCTTCACCCCCAAATTCAGGCTGGGGTAGTAGGACGCTCCCTTCTCTCCCTTACGACCAGTGAAGCCTCTCTCACCAGCACGGCCCTGAATTCAAAATAAGCATGAATGTAGTCTTACTAATGATTTCATGATTCCACAACACAGTCTGTAGGATTTTACGTTTGTGTGGTCACAGCACTGTATCATGGTACACATAAGTCTGTGTGGAAGTATGCTGAGACCTTAAGTCAAATTAATATTTAGTTGAAAAATAACAACAAAAACCACTCAAACAGTTTACATGAAATCTATACTCCCCAACTTTACTTACAGGAGGTCCCTGAGCACCATAATATCCAGGTCCACCGGGGTCACCAGGCTCGCCCTTTCGTCCAAAGGAACCTGGAATGCCGTCAGCTCCAGGGGGTCCAGGTACGCCTTGTAAGCCACTGGTGCCTCCTCCAAGGCAGGCACAGTCACCAGGATCACCTGGGGAATGAGTGAAGAGGAAACAAAGACATAGTAAGGAAAAGAGGGGTTACTTACATCTTGTGCACATATTGACTTATCTACATTGGCGTGGTTAGTGTCTGTCTGTCTGTGTGTGTGTGTGTGTGTGTGTTCTCGTGTACCTCTGAATCCTTTGTATCCTCTATCGCCTGGTGATCCTCTGGAGCCGGGTGACCCAGGCCCTCCAGGGATGCTCAGGGGGTAGCCAGTCAGGGAACCTTCAAAACACACACACACACACACACACACAGACACAGAGTGAGTGTGAGAGGGAGACAAAGAAAATGAGAGTTAATAGAAACTAGCCACTAAACATTACATTTTGTGAGCTTCTGTGTTTTTTGTTGTTGTCACACTGTTTGATCATGAGCTGACGTGCACTGGTCGACTGGTTGACATCATGACAATATTGAATATTGATAAACAAGTTGTTGGACAATCAATGATATATGAATATAAATAATCAACTAATTGAGCAAAACAAGTGTACAATATTAAGTTTCTTTCTTTGAGAAACTATATATATATATATATATATATATAAATAAAATAACATAAAAATTTTACTGTGTATATTATGACTATAAATAGCTTCAACCAGTACAGCACAAGTACAGCTCTGTCAAATGAGAAATAAGTTCATCTTGGTCGTTGTTTGAGGTGAAATACAGTTTAGCTGCTGCAGCTTTTGCATAATTAGAGATGGTGGGAAACTGGGTATTAATAAGTATTAAAAATTATAAATGTAGTGTTTCATTTTGCCTTAGCACATCCAGTGATTTTACATTGGACAAATCACTTGGCCAATGCCAAAAGTCATGTACATAGCAGTAGTACACACCTAATAGTAGTGCACAACATATTTGTTGGGCGTGCAAACTTATCGTATGTAGGTAAATGTATTTGTTTCTATAAGGTAATCATATCAATCAATCAAACATTATTTATTTATATAGCACTTTTCATGAATTCTAAGTAATTTCACCGATTGACAACTAAGTTTAGGGAAAAATTTAGGATGTTAAAGTGATCTAATGAAGAACAAACTATGGAGGCCTCTAGAGTGATTCATAAGATTTTTATTATATATATATATATATATATATAAGGATAAACCATCAAAACTTTAAAATAAAAAAGTTGAAATGGCGCTAAAACAAAATAATGGATTTAATGACAAAATAATGATTCAAATGAATAAATAATATGTCTCAGACAGTAAGCAATATGGGAAGTGTGTGGGCAGATGATTTATTTTCATTTTATTCAATAACCTGCTACGGACATTCCATCCATGTAAAATCACCAAGTTGCTTCACTGTATTATGAGAGGGTCTGGCGACATCTTGTGGCCAGAAATGGGAATAGCAGCACGGAGAAGAAATTGGCTGCACTCTTCTTTCACAAAAAGAGTGACTCCTCTGTTAGAAGCGGTGCTATTGCCATGGTGATCATAGCAATACGGCTGCCATGAAGCTACCTGCACTTGAATGGCCTTTGGGCCTGCTGAACGACCCCCGACTGACAATAACGCAGGGGTCAGAGGTCAAGCCTTAGCCATCAGGAAGAGGACAGATAAAGTCAGTCATTCATAATGTTAAAATCATGTAACTTGTCCTCTACATTCACCAATTTATGGAACTGGCTGGTAAAATAACAAAACATATTATTTTGTCATGATGCAGACACTAAAATGTGATGACCTGGAAATGCTTCAAAAGACAACATGCAGCTGGAGCTCTGAGACAATATTTCATTGACAGATAAGATTGTAATCATTGTGTTGATGGATGTCGAATTGTGTGCACGTACTTGAAGCTCCCTGTCGTCCAGGAGGGCCAGGAGGTCCAGGTAGTCCAGGAGGGCCTGGCTGACCTTCAGGGCCAAAGGTCGGTGAGCCTGGGTTGCCTCTCTCTCCTTTTGGGCCTTGGGTTCCAGGAAAGCCTGGGGAGCCAGGACGACCTGCATGACAGGAGGATAGAAGAGATGACACGGACGGTTCATCTGACAATCTGTTTTAACGACTGATCAGTTTACTGATTTACATTCTCAATATTACCTGTGCCAAATATACCCCCTCCTGGTAGGCCTGGGGGTCCCGGAAAACCTGGGGGTCCTTGGTCACCGGGGGCACCGGGAAGGCCAACCAGACCTGAGTCACCTTGTTGTCCTGAAGCCAATCAGGGAAGAGATGGTCAGTAATCAGGAAAATCAGAAACCAGTTAAGACATTCATACAGAATGGTCAGAGTTTGTACGACTTGACGTTTGTGTGAGTGTGTGTGTTTGCCTCTATTACCTTGAACCAATGCACCCAGAGCGTTAGTGTAAATAGGAGGTCCTGGGGGGCCGGGCTCTCCTTGGTCACCCTGATACGCACAGGATGAAGTATATTATCACGGCAGATACCACGTGTGTATCCATAGAACACATTAACCTTCCAAATATGTACTCAAACAAATTACTTTAAATTACTACCACAAAAGTATCATTAGTAATAACATCAAAATCAAGAACAGAATCACACAACTGTGCAGGTTTCCTTATCAGCAGTCCATGTTTTAAAGAATTTATTTGTGCAACACTAGCAACATCTGCTGGTGAAGTATAGTATTGCAACTCTAACTTAACTGAACACACACACACACCCACACATTTTACCTTGGGTCCTCTGTATCCTGGTTGCCCATGGAAACCTGGATCACCTGTATATCCCTGTGTGTGAGACCGTTCTGGTTATTCATGGATTGATTTGGATCAAACTACTCTATGCTCCACAGCAGGGGATCCTACAACAGTGTGCATGTGTACACAATAGTGAACACGGAACAGAGCAGTGTCATGAAATGCAAAACTCCTGGGCCAAGAGTATACAATCTAGTCTACAGTAATGTAAAAGTTTACAGCTTGCAGCCAATCAGCAGTATTTTATATATTGGTGGTTTATAATGACTCTAAATCAGCCTACCTGTTGTCCTGGACTTCCTGGGGGTCCGTTAAAACCAGGAGGCCCCTGTTGGACAGAATCACAGAGGATGTGGAATGGTTGGGGAAATATTTAGTATATCTTTTTAAGAGCATATTTCTAATTTTTCAATACATATATGAATAAATGAATCCAGAGCACTTACTCGTGCCCCTGGGTATCCGGGAATGCCCTTCTCTCCGAGTTCACCAGGGTAGCCAAAAGGTCCCTGGAAATGAGTGATGGAGTACAGTTAAATGAGTTGTTGTTGATCCACGAAAGTTTCTGGACACAGAGTACTTACACACAAGATGCTTTGCTTAACTTAAGGGTGGACTTTTGATGATTTTGAGAGAAAAAGACACACTCACACGTGGGCCAGGACTGCCAGGGTATCCACGATTTCCTTTGTATCCAGGTTCACCCTTTGAGACAAAGAGAGGAAGAGATCCAGAGAAGAACAATTTCATTGGTTTACAATTCAGCAGTCAAAGTGTGTGGACATTCTCCTCTTCTACCTCCTTACCATATGTCCTTTGTAGATAGTGAGAATATTCCCGCCTGTCAACAGCCCATCGCCGGGGGTACCACTGGGTCCAGGGAGACCCACGT
Source organism: Brotula barbata (assembly GCA_900303265.1). Classification (NCBI taxonomy): domain Eukaryota; kingdom Metazoa; phylum Chordata; class Actinopteri; order Ophidiiformes; family Ophidiidae; genus Brotula; species Brotula barbata. The sequence goes on along the minus strand of OMNV01029123.1, from coordinate 62,662 downwards.
CACCCTGGAGTCCACATACACACGTTGTTAGTCAATCGATAGGGGGATGACTCAGGAGATGAATATAAGCCAGAAAGCGGTAGAAGAGAAACTGAAAAAGACAAAGGCCACAAAAAGCAAAGCAGAAGGTACAAAGGTAACAGTGCAAACCTTGTCTCCTTTCTCTCCATGGTATCCATCACTACGGCTCCCCTAAAATCAACAAGACGAACGTTTGGATTTTGGCAAACATGATCAACAATACTTCTGAGCCACAATATAAAAAACTTTAAGCATCATATCATTGACCTCTGTCATCAATCATAATCCATCTAAAGTATTTTTGATTATGATAAAGTTACATTCTATTCTGTACTTACGAGAGGTCCTGGGAAACCAGGAGGACCAGGTGGGCCCTGTAGGGCGATAACAGTCAGAACACGATCACAATCAGAATATAAAGATTTCATTTTACTTTAACAATATGAAGAGCTTACAAAAACACACATAATTCAGTTTTTATAAACTGTTTTTCAAAAAAAAATTTACTGTTACTTTTTACTGTGCATTTCTAGTAAAATCAATGAAAGTAATGATGGGTAAACCAAAGTAAAAACAAACAAGATACACTTTCATTGATGTGGAATGCAAAATAAAAATATTACTTTTCATTAATTTAATTAAAATATGTATTTTTCACCAAATCTTCCCAAATAAAAGAGAATAAAATATTTACATACTTTTAAACAAATCAAAGATTTTAATGAATTAATATACATACAGGGAATCCTTCGGGCCCCCTTGGACCAACAAAACCAGGGGGACCATTCGGACCGGCAGGGCCCTGATGGGAGACAACAGAAGCATTTCAGATGACTGTTGTTGTCATGGTTACACTCACTGCAGATTTTTTATCCCACACCTAAGTGAGTTTCGTACCAAAACTGAAACTCTGCTACTGAAAAGAACAAACACCTGAAAATGATTCCTGACATGACAGCAAAGCATTATGGGATATCGTAAAATTTATCTCAGTTAGGTGCCATCTGAACAGAACAATAGATCTTTATGGCGAATAGGTAGTATGCCAATTGTTACTAAGACTCATAGTAATCAATTATCAGGATGTGAATGTTAAGAATAAGGTGTAAGTCTCACTGGTTGACCGTCCAGTCCTGGTAATCCTCGTAAACCCTGAGAGAGAGAAAAAAAAGAGGTGATTTATTATAAATCCCTCTTATTATAAAGACATTAGTTTATAAGTTACACAAAGTAACTTCAAAATGTTCCCCTGCCATCTTTGCTAAGGATAACATGTTGGTTATTTCAGAATAACAATCCTCTTGGGAACCCAAATTGAATGTAGGCGGTGCAGACGTCTATGGCTAATGTTGACAAAAATGGCAGGAAGTGAAGAAAACCTAAAAATACTCAATAACTTAATTTTTTTAACAAACCAAGAAATACAAACATTTTGTTGTCAGGTAATCGTGTCCCCGAAGCCCTGCGTGGATTTAAAAGTGAAATAGAGGAAGAAATCTAAAAATTTTCCTTTTGTTATTCCTACTGTCAGTGAGAATGGTTTGTGAACTCTTCAACTTCATTTTCATCAATTAAGAGCAGTGATTCTGTTTTTATAAACCAAAAACTAGAGAGAGAGTGAGAGAGAAAGAATGATGTATTACCGTGACACCGCTATCAGAGAGGTATACAGGTTCTCCTTTCGGACCCTTTGGTCCATGGGGCCCCTGTTAGAACAAATAACACGGTCATGAATCCTTTTTATTTTCAACCACCCAAACCTCGCTCGCTGTTCCTCGCTCAACTTTGCTCTGTCAGTAAAGCAGTAAATATCAAATAAATGAAATATAAGCTCGTCCTCACAGGGATTCCTGGCAGTCCAGGACCTCCTATTCCAAAGCCAGATGTTCCAGGTTCTCCCCTGGTCCCGTTACACCCATCAATTCCTGGTAATCCTCTGCCACCATCCAGGCCAGGATGACCCTACAAAGAAGGAGAGGAGGGTCAGCTCTTCGCTCTAATTCATCAACTGTCACTTTATTCTACGCTTAATTAGAGAGACTTAATTAGAGACTCATAAGGAGGATGCAATTCTGCCATTTTGGTCAAAAATGGGTTCAACTTAGTCAATGAAGGGATCATCAAGCTCTTTTGGAATTATTTTTGTACTTATCAAATGTATGAGTTCAATGTTTCGAAATGAGCTCTGTAGGACAAGAAATACACACAGTGTTAAAGGCTTCGTTGGTTAATGAGTCTTCTAAAACAAGAACCTGTCTGAGTGTGTGTGTGTCTGTGTGTGTGTGTGTGTGTGTGTGTGTGGTTTACTCACGGGTACTCCATCAGTTCCTGGGAAGCCTGGCACACCCATCGGTCCCTGTATTTGTGATGACATTATTAATAGGAGACATCACTGTAATGTTCCTACATTGAGATAAAAGCAGCAGCCAAACAACTTCAAATCTTTCATTCATTATTATTCACTTTCAATTGGGCTCCATTCCAATTTTTGTGTGCCAGTATGCACAATGCACCTTGTACTGATGCAGCTAAATGGAATGCAGCCTTTATTTCTGTTATTATATGATGAATATGTGCCATAACTTCGTCAATCGTTTATGTTGGTCTTTAAAAATTAAACAAATACTGACACCTAGTGGTATAAATATGTTACTACACATTTGCTGCGCTTCACTTTCACTTCACTTTACTGATCATACAGCCTCTTTAGATTCTGACCCGCAAATCTATTTTGTACCCATAAACATCCAATCAGGGTTTTTTTTCTTGTTTACAGGTTTCTTTAGGTTTGACACCGTTCATGGAAAAAAGAAAATATAGCAATAGATTTGATGCCTTCTAGTGAAACTCAAATGGATTTTAATGCATGAGGGTTAACAATGACCTGAAAAGGCCTCAATGTACAAAAATGAGGAAACGCAAAATAAGGGAATATTTCATATTTTGGACATTTTGGACTATTTAAGGTAAGACAATGCAAAGTGATTTACTAAGGCTTTAAAATCAGGCTTATCAAAATCAAAATGGGCTAATTTTCCCAAAAGGCAATAATTTGATTCAACACGTTCATATCTTTAGTAAGTAGCCATATACTGACTGTAGATTTAATCACAGTAAAGTTAGTTCATGGTAAAATAATCAGCATGTATGGTGTTGTATCAATAATAATAACAATAATAAAATGTCAGCCATGTTACCTACCACCCCTGACACCCACCTTCTCTCCTTTTGGCCCAGATGGTCCTTTTAATCCATTATGGCCCTTCTCTCCTTTAGGCCCTGAAGGGCCCGGGCCCCCACGACGTCCCTCTGGCCCGCTGGGACCAACTGGGCCAAGAGCCCCTGGTCGACCCTGAACAAAGAATGGAAAAGGAAGTCACATGCCAAGAAGTAACACCAGCAAAAGCTTCTTCACAGTTGTTTCCCCCCCCCAAGTCTGTGATCAGCCTCTCATCACTACACATGTGATCATGAGAAGTTCATGACCTCTGAGCTCTCTTTGGGTAAATATCTTCCTCGTAATCTGTTCCTTTTCCCACTGATGTCATTCCATCCATGGAGTTTCCTTTCATCTGAATCTTCAATGACACACAGTTGTCTGTGTGATAATGGAGTTTACATGTGGGGAAGCACTTTCAGACAAATTGCAGGGCAAGACAGTTTGTTTCTGTGCTGTGGATGTGACAGCATGTTTACATGAGATGGGAACAAGTCGAGGCGGAAAAAACGACTGGATTTTGTGTGTGTGTGTGTGTGAGCTTCATGATCACAGATCTCTGGGGGATGTTGAAAAGGTGGGCATGTAGTGGCGTGCCATCTCACTTGGTGGCCTGAGAGACAAAAGTCAGACCTGAAAGTTTTGACAAAACCACAGGAAAATTCAGTTTCATGTGTTCCTGTGTTCTCAAGGCTATTCTAATTTTAGTTATTTTAACATAAGAAATTGTACTTTAAGTGTGTTATACACCAAACCACTTGGAAAATGTGTTTTACTGAAGGCAACACACCTTGTAGGACCTTATTTCAACCAACATAAGGGAAGGAGCATTAGCAGGTGGGTTTCTCTCTTGCTCTCTTATTCTCGTCTGTTTTTCCATCTTTATCTCCTGCTTATGTCCCTTCTTTCACTTTCTCTCAATCTTTCCCCTTTTCTTCCACCTCTAATACCTTGATCCTTTCTCTCAGACTATGTCATTCTCTTTTTTTTCTTCATCTTTTTCTGCCACTTCTATACGGAGTTGGATACCTGCACTTTTACCCCTTTCACAGTTCAGTGCAAACCTCAAAGTATAACTGCACTGAGGACATGAGACAGATGGATGGAGGGACAGGCGTCGTTCCTTAGGTCAAAAGGAAGTCAGAGAATCAGGTTCCAGAGTATGAAATCAGAGTCACAAAGCAAAAGATTAAGTCACTTTAAATAACAGCCAATTACAATTTATAAAATAAATTCATTAAATTATAAACAAAAGTAAATAAATATTTGTGTAAATTCAAGATCTGTGTCATAAATATTTTTTCTAAAATACCTTACTGCAATGTTTTTCTTAAACTAAACTATATCTTGATGTTAATACTAACCATTTTATTATATAATGTTTTATGCCCTTATTTAATTAGTTTTATTGTTATTTAACTAGATGTTAATATAATTTAAATATTTTTATTAATTGTTTCTTATTATTGTTTTGTTATTTGATTTTTATTTTATTTTATTTATCAGATTTTGTCAATCAAATGTTCTCGTATATTACTTTGAGTTGTTCAATAATGCCTCCTAGTGGACATGTGGCTGTCACTTACACACACGCAAAAAATGCATGTGTGCAGCACGTCTGTATTGTTATGAGATCCTCATATCTTTTTTTGGAGCCCATGACATTCCAATAGTCAAATGTTTCCTTTTAACATTGCCTTTAACTTCATCTAATTTACTCAAATCCTCTAATCACAGTGTGTCAAAGTAAGATTTAAAGTCTTTACTATAATACAAGCATGTACACATAAATACACACACACACACACACACACACAGGTTGTGGACCATTCATCACATGAAAGACACACCTCTCTATCACAGAATTGAATGCAATCAAATAAAAACACACACACATGAGCACACCCCTAAACAGACACACACACACAAGCACAGACAAAAGGTGGTATTTTTCTCCCCTCCACCTGGTCCTATTCATATTTAACCACTTTGCCTGCAGACACAAAACCATTCAACCAAAGCAGATTTGAGTTAAGTGCTAACTCAGAAACAACAAATCGAACACACAAGGTCACACACCAGCTAGAAGAATTCATGGTATTTGTTTCAGCCTGTAAGTTATGGAGGAACAGACCCGAGGAGTTTATAGCATCCGGAAAATTATGATGAACTCCGCTGACAATCGTATAAAAATATACAACAACGGCCTTTAGGGACTTTGTCGTGATTGTGTAAATGTTACCTTATAATCTAAAGGGCAAAGCACACCTGTTTGGCACATAAGTGATACTATTAAAACTGTCTCTTCAACAGCCTGTCATTTTTGTGAGGCGAAGGCTTAAACGCACAAAAAGGGAAAACTAATGGAGAAAATAACACTTTTCATGCAAACAGAGCGTTTAGATGTGTTCATACTTTCTCACTTTTATATTGACTTCTGAGTGGTTAGACGTAACGTATGAAAATGCAGATGTAGGAAATTAAGCAATCACTAATTGTACGTTATGAGATTTGCGAAAGTTTAAGTGTCACTGATGACACCGGGTTCCTGTGTATTTACTGCAGTGACAATGATCCTGGATTAGTCTTGACCACACGGTGTGTTTGGCTGCACGGTGGCTGTGAACACCTGAGGGCAGGCAGGTAACGGCGTAATGACAGGGCCGTGCCCGCTAACGGCAGCCTGCCGGAGCTCGCAGCTCACACTCACACCTGGTTAAACCCAGGGAACATACGCAGGGGTCCCACGGGGTGAAACTTTCTCTCACGACTGGATGAGCACTTGCTGTTTAAATCTGCATTTTTGTGAAGGCAGCAATTAACTCCACAACTATACAAGCCATCCAGTTCCAGTGTTTGGATCAAATGTGGCGTATATGAGTAAGAATGTGTGTGGAATTGGTATTTTCATATTCTCGTGTGAATCTGGTATTGGCCAACTGTCATATAGACACACAGATTGGAACTTCCTTGACAATCTTAAGTTGCGACCCCTTTCCTTGTTTCTCTACATCACATTTGAGTCCTTGTGTGTTTACAAACATCCACGTCAACCCGTGTAGCAGCAACCATGGTCATTTGTGTACATTATGCTGTTTTATTTGCCTCTGTTTTTGTTTCAGAACACACGTGAACCACTGAAACTGATACTCCGTTGATTTTACTAAATTTCATTATGTTCATGGAATATACGGTCATTGACATTGTTGTTGTTTCCGAGTTGTAGCATTCTGGAGATACTTGCTGTTCTTTTTCAAGGTTGGCAGGCCTATGAATATGTATCCGTGTTGCTATTTCTACAAAATCACTCTCTGCATACTCCATTAGCTCCTCTACAGTATGAGGTGACACTGTGGAAGCTGCAGACTGAAAGTTATTATAGTATGGACGTTTCACAGTAGATATTATAGTAAAACACTTAGTGTGGCAATGGTGAGCATATAGTATCTAATAGAGTAAACTTATAACTTTTTTCATGTGTTCCGTGGATCTATAAGGATCTTTTTTACTGACTACCGGACCAATCTCTCCAGAATACTACAATATAGAAAAATAATAACAGGCAAAATTCTGAATTTGCACAAAAAATAAAACTCTAGCGTACAGGTAGCCTAGATGGCACTGTGTCATGACATGCTAATGACAATGTCTGAACGGCCTCTCTGCAACCTGCTCTGGTGATTTTCATCTCAGTAACAGCTCTTAAGTTACCTCAGTAGGTTATGGGGTCATCTCATTAAAAGGTTTCAAAGTCTAGTATCTGTTTTACAGGTCATGGGGGTCACTTTCAAAGGCTTCCTCGTGCTTTTCTGTCTGCCTCGTGTTACCTCAAAGGTGAGGGGGGAAGTATTAATGAATGGTCCAGCTCAATGTCCAGCAGGTAAGATGCTGCGGTTGTCAAACAAACCAACAAACACACAGCGTCACTGCATCATGCACATTCAGAAAGTAACACTGGAGCCTGAGGTCTGTGCCTGTATGCATGTCGCAGCTTCTCTGCTATATAAAATATTTGGGATGTGCTGAGGTCATAATTATGTCAGGAAAATATGAGTGGGAACACTAAAGTAGAAAAAAATGATTGACACATTTACAGCTTATCATCAATTTGTCATGGGAAGTCAAAAAGATTTTTATTATTCCTGTCTTTGGGTTTGGGAATGTTTGGAGGAGGACGGGAGGAGTGTTTGTGTTTGCCTCCTAACATGGCTTAGAAATTAAAAGTAAGGAAGGAGATTCCAGGAAAAATAGGAGCGAGGACTGAAGAGAGAGAGAGTTTCATGGAGCTGGTTCATGTCTGAGCAACACAACCTCATTCTGGTGCACCAAATCAAAACGCGACAAGGGGCCAAAACATGAATCATTCCTGAGTGTGTGACCAATGAGGAGAATTTTAGTCACACAGTTACCAAGGCAAAACAAACGGTGGCGCTATCAGCTTCAAACTTTCAAACGCCAATGAATTTTGGGAATATTCCATCAAAGGCCTACAGATCTGCTAAGTGAATGCTGAAAAGCTCCAAAGAAAAGCTCTAAAAATTCCTAAACAAACAAACAAAGTAAAAAAACAATGTCAGATTTCATTCTGACATAAATTTGCCCCCAAAGAAATTAGTGAAGTATTACTTTCGGTTGGTTTTCCGGTTGACACCATTAAGGAGTGAAAAGTTAACGTTACTGCCCCCTGTGTTTATTTTAAGTATTGCATCTTGTGATCGCCTGAACCTTCAGCATTACCAACACTTCAAACAAGTGCAGGATGTGTCAGAAATCCTGTGGAAGCACATCAATACTTAACATCATAGAACAATGCCTTCCGAGTCCACATGGTCTCACCCCAGACCCCCTCGCAAGCTGGCATCCCTTTCTGTTTGCATGCCAGCCTGTTGGGTCTCCTCCCAGGCCTTCCAGACCTTCCACCCTCATCACCTTCCAGTACACTGGTCAGTTTGTAGACCCAAATCCCCTCTGGCACAAAGGGCACAAAGGAGTCCATTTTGGGCCGCTAAGCTCTCTGGACTTAGCGCTCCCATCGGGCCGACCTTACTTCCTGATACACGAGAGTGCTTGGACAGACAGATTCTAGCCATGTGTATGTGTGTTGGGGCTCATACCCGACACACACACAGACGCACACTTAGCCTCAGGCCCTCAGACCCATTGTTGTGACGGCCGTGTGTACCAGGGGGAGGATTTTAGCTGTCAGGGTGCATGATCACTGGGGGGTGGTGATGGAAAAGCATGAGAGGAGCGGTAGGTGGGTCGGTGGTGGCAAAGAGGGAGAGTTTAATCAGCTGGAAGCCTGATAACCCAATTACAGTTTGTGTTTGGACGCAGGCAAATCTGCCAAATCCAAAAAGTGTCGGGATGCCTGAAAGGAAAGCCAGATTGGCAGCCACGAAACGTTGTTGAAGAAACAGAGAGGACTAGAAAGGATCTAGAAACACTAGAAACAGGGAAGTGTTTTTTCTCCTCTTATCCAATGATCAGAATAGAAACCCAAACACTCGTCGTTTATCTCAGACATGTCTGTCTGGCCCAGCCCGGCTGACGATGCTGCAGCCAAAGCCAGAACAGACAGACAGAGAGAGACTCATTATCTCAGCATCCAGGTGTGTCAGATAGTAACAAGATTAAATAAACATTCTTGGTTCGAGCAAGGGCGTTGAGACAAGGATGCAGTGTAGAACCAACTGTCCAACACTTTTCAGAATAGAGGAATGCTTGGAGTTTTCTCTGCTCCGAGAACTACGGCTTGAACATATTCAGCACATTTGTAATCTTGTTATCCGTATATATCATTCAGGTAAGGATGCCTGGTAATGCGGTGCGTAATTGCGTGCAAAATTGTGAATGCTGTACGATCTTATCGGCGTTCGGCCCCCTACTGTCCACCGAGGGGAGGTGCAGACAGCTGCGTGCTTATCGCTGTGACAAATGATGTCGCCACCAGTATTACAAGAGTGACATCTTTACAGTCAGGCTTTCACAAAGACATCAAAGTTATACTTGAGTAAAAGTAGAGATATCTCACTAAAAAATGACCAAAACAGGAAACATACTTGAGGAGGTTGACTGGACAATAACTGTACTTTTGCAAATAAAAGTGAAATAACACTTTAACATTGTAATCTCTGTCAACATTTCACGTTTTCTACATAGCCACCACATTTTCCACGAAAGCCTTTCAAACTTTATTTAAATATGAGTGTACGGATATTTAGATTGCATAGAGGGGCCATTAAGTCTGGACTGGACTCAGATCCTTTCTAATGTCCCATGTCCGCTCTCTGCTCTGCTCTTCTTCGTCTTTTCTGTCTGCTTCAGACGGATTCCCACCTTTCCTCTGCACCTCAGACTCATCTGTTTGCGGTCATGGCCGCCATTAAACAAACAACCTATTCTCTCTTTTCATCCAGATGCTTTCTAACCAATAAAAACCCCATTAGCTGCTAGTGGGCCCTGCTGTCCCACGGAGATGATGTCATAAAGATCTAGAATAAGGTTCGACTTTTGGAGAAGGAGTTCACCCACGGTGTCAGAATCAGTCATTTGAAATAATTTAATGTGTGTCAAATTTACAATATAATCACATCAGACTTGGTTCTATAAGTTTCCCCGTAAAGAATACAACAGACTTAACTGGGCTGTTAAAGTCATATATTTTATGTATACTTGTGAATTTTATGCATTCTTGCAAACTTTAGCTAAAAGGTGTAATTGGGACAGAAAAACAAGGCTGCACTCCGATGTGTCCACCTTAAAAATGTACCCTGAGGTGCACATGTAATTGTTACGTACCAAACCTATTTAAACCTTGAAGGCCTTTAATACACACACACACAGATGTGACGGCTGAGGTAATGCAGATAGGAATGTCTTGCGAATCAATTACAAGTCAAAGATGAGATGAGAACGAAATGATCAGAAATAAAATTTGAAAAGATACAATTTCAGATCTAAATTCAACTTTCAATTTGGAGCAATGGGGCATAAACAGTCAATCGGGCAGAAAAGCCAACAATTATTTATTTCAGTCTCGTGTCTCGTGTTTGTCGAGTCTTGTGTGTGTGTGTGTGTGTGTGTCTACCTGTATGTTCTCAGGGTGAGGAGGAAAACCCTGTGAACTCTGCATTCCAAGTGCAATGAGCATTTTGATGCTGGTTTTAGTGTTTTTAAAAACCAATAATAGTGCTTTATCTTCATTACTTGCCATGATATATGTTGTATGTTTGTATGTGCTCGTGTTCATTTAAGTTTCACAGAGCTAAAGACCATTTTAACCATGTGTGACCTATCAAGTTCTATTCTATTCTTTCTATTCTATTCTATTCATTTATCTGTTGCTGACCACCGACTCGTCCAGATTCTTGCCTGCATGTGAATAACAATTTTAGGATCAATTTAATGATAAATGGAATAAGGCAGCTGTTCCAACAGAGACTTGGACGAGTTCAAGAAAAACAATGATAACGAGGTCATTAAAGAGAGCGAGAGGGAGAAAGAGAGAGAGAGAGTGGTGAATGAAAGGAACCACATGGAGGAAAAACACAAGAGTGAATGGATGACAGGATAGAGGAGAACAATGGATAGACAATGGATGGAGATAAAGGGTTAAAACTTACTTTTAAGTTAAAAAGATTAAAATGTAAAAAAAAAAAAAACTTGTTGGTAAGGTAAAAAAGGAAATGACTTAGTTTGCATTCCATTCTCATAGTGAAATGGATTTTCACACAGATCAAATGCATGCAATCACAGTGCTTACACTCGTTTTATGGGCTCTCTATTTGATTGGCAGCTGACGGCATAGTTATTTATGACATTTCCACTTGTACACACACAAAACACACACACACACACATCGGAATTATGACTGTTATCAAATCTCATACTGGAAAAAACTCAGTCAAACACTATTAAACATGTAGATACTTATCACCTTTATATGACAAAAATACTTTAGGCTATGCATTGTATGCATGTACATACTGGGAATAGACATTAGATCAGACCCTGGAGCTGTGTAATTCCTGCACTGTGAACAGCTGAAATGTCTGAGAGAGATTTCCCTTCAGCATTTTCCCTTGTTTTAGTTTAACAATGTGAATAGGATTAAATTTAGAATTAGCTGGATTAACTAAAGGATCGGCTCAATGTCTAAAATGTAAATGTTTTGAAATGCTTTTCTATAAGATTTACAAAGGATTAGTGATGTCTTATTCAAAATAAATCACATTTCCAAATTTTACACATTAATCGAAGAAAACATAACTATTAAAAGTAACATGATAATGTTATAATATACCACATCATTACTGTAAAATAGTGTGTTAATAAAGTTGCAAGCGTAAACATAATACATACTTAAACAATATCAATCTGTAGTGTGGGCGTGTATGTTTTTCTAAGTTTTCATTACATTTTTGCCATGTACATGAGCATTATTAAGACTTTGGAAGACACTTCCATGGTTCATATTAATGAAATTACGGTCATTATAAAGCACAAATGATTTATTGGTCCATGTCAGAATAAAGTAGCGTTTCTAATGAATTGAATAAATCCTGTAAAATTGATCCTGGGATATTATTATCTCACTGTAGACATTAGTGAGCTACAGAAACAGCTGGGATCGCTCCCTGTATAAATATCACACACACAAAATCTAAAAACTTATTAAAACTTCACTGCAAATGTTTTTTTGTTCTTAAAATACAATCTAAACACCATTATTGCTCAATTTAAATTGAATACATAGCAAAACACAACAATAATGGATGTTCGCTCAACAAATCTCAAGTTTTAACCCTTATGCAGTTCCCAAACTGCCCATGTGAGGGCAGCAAAGTGCACCAGAAGGGAGAAGTACTGTTATATTCATAAGCCCGAAAGGGACAAATTATTATCTTGTGTGCACAAGTTATTAACTTGTGTGTGCAAAGCATTGTGCCATGCCTTTATCTATGTAGAAATTATCTTGTGTGTACAGATAATAACTTGTTCCCACAAGATAATTAACTTGTGTGCACAATACTAAAAAATATATCACCTTTGGGGAATTTAGGGGCTCTGTAACAGTAAACATTCACACTAAGCCCAACATAAAAAGACTAATGCTGATGTTTTCACCTGAATTTTTCTTTTTTTTCTTATGCTGCTGTGTTGCTTTCCATGTGTTCTGTTTAGGCTGTTTTGGTTTGTTTATTAAATATTTTGTATAATTAAAATAGTCCAATAAAAATCAAAATGAGGGATAGCAAGCAACTGTGCTCTGACTTTAGAAACTAATACCTTGAGCACAAATACACACACACACACACACACTCACACACACAGTTACACATACACACAGGTCTGCCTGTCTATTTTTGACTCTTGTGATCCTGGTGCCCCTGGCCTTCTGGTCCAGCCTGGCCTTTGTTGCTGGCCATGATCTTTGACCCCTGTTAGACTAATCAGTTTGACCGGTAAGATGATGAGCTGCCTGAGTGTCTTGTGCATGTGTGAGTTCGTGTGTGTTCAAGAAATGGAGATAGATAGAGAGAAAGCAAGATAAAGGAGAAGATATTCAAATCTAATCTAGCATCTTTGCATACTGACTGAAAGATGAGCAAGATTTTATTCTATGAACCATTCTGGACACAGGTAAGTAAAATGGCTGCACAACCTCCATTTTACAAGTGTGTGTGTTAACATTGAACCTAAAAAAGGAGTGAAAGTCTGATAAAATGCCACTCAGGGGCCCTGCAGTACAGAGGAACAATGTACCAACATCACTCCTCCATATAATGTACAAGTGTTATCAGTAGTGACCTGTCCTGTAGTACTGGGACAGAGAGAGAGAGAGAGAATTAAAGATATATTGAAAGATATGAAAAGATGGAGGAGACAGACATCAAAGTCCTCATTCATCCTTGTCGCAGGGCCATAGTGCCATTATCTGCTTGTAATCTGAGCCTGTGTGTGTGTGTGTGTGTGTGTGTGTGTTCTTCCATCTCTTCAAACAACGCCTACCCGCCATCAGGTTTTTCTCTCATCTCCCATTTTCTGTCTGCTTTGCTCGTAAAGTTAAGGATCATCTAAGATTTGCTCCTCTTTGTTTGCTGTCTGTGTTTCCCCTTCCCTCTCCTCTATCTTCATCTGCTAAAAGTCAGTCAAGTGCTCCCTCTCTCTTCCTCTCTACCTGTGTCTGGATTAAAGTAAAGGAATTTCAAGGATGGAGAGATGCAGTCTTTCATCATGGGGCCCAGTGACGGGGTCTCACCCCTATTTTCTTATCTTCTCATCCGACTGAGCCTTTCTGTCTCAGAGGTGCATCTACTATTTTTTCCTAGTTTGAAGCCGCTCACAGTGTTCATACAGCTCTTACAGCAGCTCAAGTGGAGTTTTGGAAGCTTGATTAAGTGACGTGTGAACTGGAGAGTAGCATTTGAAATTTTTTCTTCGATAAAATACTAGTCTCCTTGCACATTTAGCAATAATACAAGATCAAGCAAAACTAAGACAGAGCACTTAAATTAAAATTTCAACCTCTAGTAATAAGTAAAAACTTTCAAAGTAATCTGTAGATTAATTGTTTCAAACAATCAATAATGATCGCCAAAGTTGCCGTGAGCCTCGGCAGCCACTGGAAGAAGACTGAGCTCAAAAAATCAGAGCGGTAGCAAATTCAGAACAGTTTTCAGGTAGATCACTAAGAATTAAAGGCCATTTTTTCATGTAAAAGAGTCAAATACAGCTTCACTTTATTTACTAGGGGGTTGCACAGAGGATTGTATTAGGTGTTTCTCATTAAAATGACCTGAACTGATCATGTGACCATGGACAGCACTAGTATCTTCCTAAACTGATGAACTGCTGTCTTCCATCCTTGGTGCTAATTTGCCACGGGTTTAGTAAATATGCTCCCTTTCAATGATCAGGAGCACAGCATGCCTGGTCAGTTGATCAATAATCGGTCAGAATAAACCAACCCCGAAACAAATAAACTCCACAAGGGATTCAAAGCCAGGACCTGCATTCTTTGAGACAACAGTGCTAACCACTGTTCACAGCGCCATCTTCGCTCTAAAGAGGCTGTTCTACTCTCTGCTGTCAGTATGGATTAGATTTTAGATTATGTCTAAAAGTTGGATAGTTCAACCAGAAGTGCGGTAAAACAAAAACAAACAAAACAAAAGCTGAAATTTTTGTGCATGAAGTTGTAAAATATCATCTCTGAAAGATATTTAAACCCCTCTGAAATCATTTCATGCAATTTCCCAACGACTTCTTCTTTTCTTTCAGTTCAAATCGTTGTAGTGTATTTAGCGAATCCACCAGATTGCCCTAAATGAAGGTTTAACCGCTGCAGAAGCATTCTGATTGGCTGAGGAAATTTATTCCAGCGCGACACAGAAAAAGCAGTGCTGACCCTCCTGGCGACTTGTCAAAATTAGGAAGTCCCAGGACCTGCAAAATTAAATAAAAGACATACTTCCTGGCCTCTGGCGGAGACTTGAAAGCTTCAGACACACACACACATACAGACAGACAAACCCTGTCATCCCTTACATTGCCCTTTGACTCTTGGGGTTTACCCAATGGGAGCGGATGTTATTGGAGTTAATGGATCCAATATGACAGGGCTGCTAAAGCTAGGAACAGCCAAAGAAAAACTTCACTCACACACACTCACACACACACACACACATCCAGGCATGCAGACACACACACAGGTGGGTTAACACAGTCTCTCAAGGGTGTGTTTTGAGTGAAATTTAAGCCCTTTGGCGATCAATAACTGAAACCAACTCAAACAAACGAGGAGTCTGCATTGTGTCTGTGGCACATTTGTTTGAGGCCGGATGTCACATGCCATGGAGGGGCAGGTTTAGATAAAGAGCTACAAAGAGATGGACAAAATGTCATAAAAAAATCTTTAGTCTGATTGTTGAAGATCCTGAAAAAACCTAGAAACAAATTCCCCAAAATGAGGAAGAAAACTAGATTTACTTTTCTATTAAAATGAAAAAAAAAAGATTATATGAAATTCACCTAATATTAGGAAATTTCATTTATTTATTTCATTTATTTATTTATTAATTTTCCTCTCATCCCTACAAAATTCAACAACAAATCAATCTACAGATCACTAATAATTAAAAACTAAAAATTGTATGATGTAATCCCGCAGGAATGTTGATTTGGTTTTGTTACTGATTATGCACAATTTAAAAGAATGAATAGTAATTTTAAAAAAAAATCTTTAAAAAAAATGTACAATGTATTTGGAAACAAATTCTGTAAATAATTCTTGATTCTGTGAAATTCACCAAAAATTATGAGTATTTACTGTTGGTCTTGATTCTACAAAAATCAGGCAAATTTTTAAGGATCTAGCAATCTAGATCTAGCAAGTTTTTGAGGAACTTTTAATGATGCTGCAACAACTCTGGGACTGAAACTGTTTCCAGCTGTAAACATGTTGCTGTCGTGAAGCAGGAAACAGCATGATAGTTTAAACTGTCAGTGCAAAAGTTAAACTGAAAATAAGCACCTTTCTCGGTCAAACAGTGTCAAATGCAGCAGCTAATGCAGCCATGGCTGTGATTTAGGCCCAGCAAAAGCCTGCACTGGGGTGAACCATATTACCTGAGCCGTGCCATTTACTCACGGGGAGCTGGGCGTAATGGTGGTCATCTCTGTGTTATTTAGCTGAAGTGGCGTACAGTAGGCCTGCAGTAAGTGTAGGTTTGACTGTCAGACAGTAATTGATGTTTGGATACACCCTGAAAGAGGCCGAGCAACAGCGTGAAGCTTATTGTAGTCTGGACAAGGAGAGGTGAAGCTCACAGATCAGGAGGTTTCTTTACAGGTTGATGAACGGAAATATTTTCTGTCAGTTTGTGTCACTTTAGCTGGAGATTCATGGGATTTTCGTGGGTATTCAAGTATTTAGATATGTTTTTATTGGAGTACCGCATTTATCTGAGTACAGTGGGAAAAAGGTGAGTAAGGAATGAAGGAAGGAAGAAAGAAATGAAGAACAAAGAAAGGAAAGAAGGAAAGAATGCGCAAAAGAAGGAATAGAGGAAAGTAGGAACAACTTAGGGAAGGAAGGAGATGAAAGACTGAAAGGAAGAAGGATTGAAGGGAGGAAAGGGAGAGGGAAGGGTGGAAAGGATGGAGGAAAACAAGAAGAAAGAATGGGGAGAAAAGAAGGAAGAACATAGAGAAGGAATGAACAAATGCAGGAATGAAGGAATGATGGAAGGAGGAAAGAAAGAGAAAGAAAGATGAGGAATAGAAGGGAAGAAAAACGTAGGAAAAAGGAGGAGGGAAGAATGAAAGGAAGAAAGGGCGGAAGGAAAATGAAGACAGGCAGAAGGGAGGAAAGCTGGAATAACAGAAGGCAGTAGTGACAGAGTACTTATAATTTGGTAGAGAAAAACATGTCTTTTTATGATTTTTACTTTTACACCAGTGTCCTGCGGGCTTCAAAGAACTTTAAAATCTGTTCTCAGGCTGTTAGTGACACAAACGGGAGCCTGCTGGCCTACATATTTACAGCCAGCACCTGTCTGAGCCGTGGACACAGGCCTGTTCATTTAAAGGAATTTATGAGAAGTCCATACTGACCTACAAACCGCAGTCAAACTCCTCTTTTAACTGTGGCTCATCATCATAAACTCTCAGACATAAATCACACAGCACGGAGCTGTCATGACTACTTTATCTCTACTGTATTGGTGTGTGAATATCAGTGTGTGTGCCTGTGTGTGATATTTTTGAGAGAAAAAAAAGAACTCAGTACAGTTAATTTCATTTTTGGGAGCAATGAGGAAAATGTCTGAGTGAGTATGGGTGTGTCTGAGTGAATGTCTGTGTGTCTGAGTGAGTATGGGTGTGTCTGAGTGAATGTCTGTGTGTCTGAGTGAGTATGGGTGTGTCTGAGTGAATGGGTGTGTGAGTGAGAATGGGTGTGTCTGAGTGAATGTCTGTGTGTCTGAGTGAGTGTGGGTGTGTCTGAGTGAATGTCTGTGTGAGTGTGGGTGTGTCTGAGTGAATGTCTGTGTGTCTGAGTGAGTATGGGTGTGTCTGAGTGAATGTCTGTGTGTCTGAGTGAGTATGGGTGTGTCTGAGTGAGTGGGGCGTGTCCAATTGAGTGTAGGTATCCCTGAGTATGGGTGTGTCCAAGTGGATGTGTATGTGTATGAATGAGTGTGGGCGTGTCTGAGTGGGACTGAGTGTGTCTGAGTGAGAGTGGGTGTGTTTATTTGATTATTACTGTAACAAAGTAAAAATACTTCACTGCTGTACTGAGGTATGCTTTACGAGATACTATGTTTTAGTAAAGTATAAATATATTTGCTAATTCTTGCTTTTAAGTAAATACTATACTATACTATAATCTATACTTTTACTTTTACTTCACTACTTTTGTCAAAGCAGGTTTGCTAATAGTTATAAAATGAACTTAAAAATATGAGATGCTGTCAGTATGCAGCCTGGGAGACACAAGACTGAAAATCAATAGTTTAACCTGTAAAGTGTGATGTTGGTATAAATCACAAAAAGGATAGTTTTATGTAGCTGTATAAATAAATGTGAAGTTGAAACAGAACACTATATAGAGGACTTTTGAGTCTAACTCATTTAATGTGTCCTCCAAAGTACTCCAGTCATTATTTTAGTGTTAATGTGCGTAAGAGTAGTTCTTGACTTTGAAACAAAACAAATCAATTGTTTGAGTTTGGATCTGACGACAGAGCTCGAGGGAGTGTTAATTAAGATGTGTAATTAAACTTCAACATCAGATGAGTGCTGCTGATGTGGGCTGGAATTCAAAAGACTGAACGTTACCGATTGATTCGGCATACAGCAACAGCACATCCTTATCTTGCTGCATTTATCAGAATTTAGAATGACTCCTTCAAACATCCTGATGTTCTCCAATAGATGGAGACGTCGTACTCTAACATCCATATTCATCCTGGTACTCAGAATGTTTTTGTCATAAACTTCATTTCTATTTCATCTGAGTGACTGATCTGAGGGCCAAATGACAAAAAATGTACCCCAGTTATGACTCCAATAACAATGACATGACTCACCCTGCTGCCTTTCTCTGGGTTGCACCTGCATCCTCCGCTGCAGTCTTGACCCGCACATGGCTCATCAAAATTGATACCCTGAGAGGTCAAGGAGAAAAGAGGAGAGACAGAAAGAGAGGGAGATTAGATTCAATCCTTATACGTGCAGGGAAAACATGTTTAAAAAAAAGTTACAATCTCTTTCATTCGTCGATTTAAACGTCAATCCCACTCAGTAGCACCGCATAGCGCTGGTCAGTTCTAAACTCAGAGTGAACTGCAGATTATTCTGCGCTCTCTGACCCTCGGTGGCATTCCTGAGATGTCTACCAAACATCACGCAGAGCTTTTAACCTACATAACACCACATACACACACACTGCTCTTCACATGCTGGTTTCTGCTGGGAGGTCCAACAATGATGGACGGCTGTTTGTTAGACCACATAGAGGGCGGAGATGTGTGTGTGTTTTAATCGGTCTGAGAGTATTTTGCATTTGGGTTTATGTGCATATGAGTGTATATGAGACCACAGTTTGGGGTCCCATGGGTTGAACTCAGGGGTCCTGGCTGGTATTTCAGTGTGATGATTAAAGGCTCCTGGTGGGACGGACAGAGGGACCGGAGGGGGATGGGAGGGCACGGAGGACAAAAGGGTGTTGACTGAGGTCTGCTAGAGGTTAAGAGGATGAAGGTGGGAGTCGGCGACAAAGAGAAAGTGTGAGGAGGTGAGAAAGTGTGTAGGTCAAAGCTTAAATGTTTATTAAATGTTGGGGGTGCAGTGGTGCATGTGACCACTGTGTATGAGAGTGTGTCATTATTTATATCCCCAATAAGCGGGGTCACGGACCCTTCAAGTCCCTGGTATGTAATCATCAGATATCTAATCTGGGTCTAAACCTCATATAATAACAGCCTGGGAAAGTTGTGTGTGTATGTGTGTGTGCGTGAGTGTCCGTGTGAAGGTGTCTGAAATAGTGAGATGAGGACAGATAGATACTGCACATTATGGACCATTTGGATACTTTATGTATACTATTATTAAAAACATATAACTATAAATCAATTTCGGTGATCTTGTTTACATATAGATTCTATTTTGATATCTTTGAAATGATGCCATGAACAAAAAAATCCCATTGATCGGCTTCTGCTCTCCCCTGTTGCAGCAAACTACACACCTATGACATGTCTGCACCGCAACTACGCCCAAAATGCAAGTATACCTACACATGGATTATGCTGTTCTCCAAATATACTGAATATTATCATCAGTTTCCCCATCATGCTGCCCCAGCATCGAGGATCACACTGGTCACCAATGACTGGTAGAACATCTGGAGCATCTTTCTGCAGACAGTGAGTGAGCCAAGACGTCTCAGGGAGGCACAATCCATTCTGCACCATCCCTGATTTGTTGCCTTGATCAAAGTTATAATGTGCATGTGTCTAAGGGTCTGTTATAACCCAGCAGGAGACCTTAAATGGGGCCTGAAATCCTGACCCAGTGCTGTCCGTCCCAGTCACCTGGCCTGACTTTACATTACACTATGACATCACGTAAACAGTTGGGTCTCGTCAGGTCAAGTTCTACACGGTTGTGGTTGGCCAAAAACACACATTTAAACATTCCAAGAGAACAAAAACACACCCACAAAAGTCACATGAGAACTGTCCCTGTGCTCATTGGTCAGAAATGTCTGGGTGGCAAAAACAAATAATCAAAAAAGGAAGCGGATTACTGTGCAACAGAACTGACCTACTTTCCAGTTCCAATGATGAGAAGAGGATGTGTTGCCTTCACACACCCCAAAAGGAGAATGGGCACATATCGAACACGTTGCGTCTCAAAGTTACGCCCTACCACTGACTGAGCACTGACATTTAAGGTGTGAAAATTCTGCTTTTCTATTTTAATAACAAGGTGGGAAGTTCAGTGTCAATGTGAGCCTCATATCTTGATGTGCCTCTGATCTACACATGCTAAGGGATTACCCTCTACATAAGTGAGTCCAGATTAAAGTGTGTGTGTGTAAGGAAATCTTAAATAGCTCTCTTTAATAAACTCTGAGAGAGAGAGTGAGAGAGAGAGAGAGAGGAGGGGAAAGGTCAGCGGTGCTGGTCCCTCTGATCTCCACCACTTTTCTGTAATCACTGTGACAGAAGGAGGGCGAGAGAGAGAGAGAGTGAGAGAGAGAGAGCGAACAACAGACAGAGAACCAGAAACCATAACAGTGTAAACACACCTCAGATTTTGATGCCAGCAGGAGTTTGATATTAAGTTACCCACATTATCCTCCTTTGAAAACTTCCTCTCCTATTATCCAATCAGAGCTTGTTATTGGCCCAGGGGGAGGCATTGTTCTAGGATCTAATCCGGCCTCCACGTGAGCAGGGTGGAGATTTAGGTGCTGATCCCTGTTCAATTCACATCATCCACACCCAAAGTTAAAAGTGAAGCACCAAAGATGCCAGCGAGTGCCCCAGGGGGAGCATTTAGCCCCACAGCAAAGAGTGTGTGATGTGGAGTTAAATTGCCGATTAAGCATTAACACACACTGAGACACACACACACACACACACACACACACACACACACACACACACACACACAAAACAGTGAATGTGTACATGCAGGCATGAAAACACATTCTGTATGACGAGAAAATAGACACATACTCC
>OMNV01029123.1:25015-37119 GCA_900303265.1 Brotula barbata | reverse complement strand
CCCCCCCCCCATCAGCGTTTCCAGCCAGGAAGGTGTAACTCAGGCCAGATATTCTGAATACGAGCTTCCGGTCGCAATCTGCAATGTGTTTCAAATATCTGCATCAAAATAGACCCATAGCACCATATATCCATCATCATATCACCATCTAACTGTCACCATCACTACAATAAATGCTTCGATAGAAAAAACATTCCTCTGTCTGTAGCATCATTCCCCTGGTTATCTATCAGTGATCTGTTTGAGTCAGCAGAAATGATGAATTGCCGCTGCAGACGATGATGTTATTATTAAAATACTGTCTCCTGTCAATGTCTGTCTGCAAGTGCTCCATTTGCACGTACGTAGAATGAACTGCCTCAACCCACAGCGCGCCAAAGAAGACAGGCGTCCTGCTGCCCACTGGCAAAACTGGCATCGCACGCGGGGAACCTGCAGCTTCACGCTAACAGTCAGTGATGTCATCAAACATTTGCTGTGAGCAGCAAAAGTCAGAGCGAGAACAGCAGAGCCAAAACCAAACTGCAGTCTGTGGAGGAACGCAATGTGATCGATGGGGCAAAATTAAGTGTGTGTTTATCTGTAAATCCGCCATAAATCACCTGTCTGAAGGCAGGCAGAGCTGGAAGGAAGGATTAGATTAAAGAGATAAACATATCACATGAAAACAGAAAAAAAACGCTGGTCGCTCAAGTTTGCGATTGTTTTCACGTGTGGTTCTGAAAGAGGGTGCCAGTCAAACAATAGCCTCATATTTTGTGTGTGTTTGTAAGTGTGTAAGCAGGTAAATACAAAGCTTTCACATAAGTTCAAAGCCTTTAGGTTTCTTACTGGATGCGTTTTATAACTCTGACTATATTACACTATAAAAAATAACAATAAGAATAAGTCTCCTTTGGACTCCATAGGGTTTGTGAGGAACATGAGAATATTGTCTGTCTCCATCTAATAAAAAAAGATAAACACACACATCCGCACAAATCACAGGAATCTATTGTCAATGTTTGCAATAAGGCCATTTTCAACAATAAATATCTCCTTAAATACACGAGAAAATACATGATCCTTTGAGTGACTGATACGAAGGGATCGTTGCTGTGTTTTATTGCAGGCAGGTGGAGCTGAGATTCATCTTGTCTGTGCTCGATAAATCTTGCAACTTAGCATTGTGATCCGTGTGCGTTTCAGCAGAGGATTATTACACGGATGAATTACTTCCTCTTCCTAAACTTTATAAGTGACCATGACATGTTGATACAGAGTTTGACAAATGGGCCAGAGCAAGACAAATAACGTATTTATCATCGACGTACTGATACCGATGAGCAACGTACGTGTAATAAAGCCGACAAGACATATGACACTAAGGCTAATATTTACATTAAACATTCACGTTGCAATACTTTCCGATCCATTAGTGCAGCGTAATGTCAACATTACACGAGGCGGACAGTAATGCTCCTGAGTTTACTGCTCCCTTTACTACAGAGGACCACAGACAGCTGAAGAAACCTTCCACGTGCCATCTTCAAATGAGGATTTTCACGATTCAACATAGATTAAAATGATAACTTTTGATTCCTAAAGGTTAAGATATGTATTAATATGAAGATTGGGTTTCATATTGGGCATGTTAGGTGAGTCTGAGCGATTTTCTCCTTTCCTTCACGACACTTCAGTAGAAGCATGAAACATACTCAATTTATGTGACAGCTGTTTGACACATCCAAAACTTATATAGTCTTTCTTTCTGTCACTAATGTCCTTCCAATTTTCCTTCTTCCTTTTCTAGCTTCCTTATGGTCTTCTTTCCTTTTTCAAATCCTTTTGTATGTTTCCTTTCTTTCTTCCTTCTTTGGTTTCTCTCCAAACATGTGTATATGGAATCGATGCCAGACGGGTGTTTGCTTTAGGCCTGCAGGTGAGGAATTCAGCAGTGTGCACACATGGGAGGTGTACACACACACACACACACAGATAGATATTCACTTTACATGGATATACACAAAATACATCAGTGTATCAGTCTGTACAGGTATGTGAGCTTGTTAGGTATCATGCTCTCACAGTACACACACACTCATACACACACATCAGATAAACACCGTCTCCACATTACCAACATCCCTCCATTCACGTCTCCTCCACAAGTATTAAAGCAAAGCAGCGACGTTGCACCCCAGTAGTAAAACGTCCGTTGCTAAAAATAGTTCCAGGTTGGCAGCAGGATATGTAATACAAGGCGTTGTTTGGCAGGGCGGCAGGATACAGGGACGTAACCTGAGGCGCACTCTGGCTCGGTGGAACAGAACAGATCTGTAGGTTTTCAGTGCAATGGAGGATAACTTTCGTCTTTGAGTTAAGACAGCTGTTAGTGGCGTAAAATTACATCCCAGAGTGCAACACAACAAGCAAGTCCTTCAGTCACTTTTTAAAATAAAACCTCATTAGATGTACTCAAAATGAATGTATTTATTTATTTATTTTGTATTTTATGTAAGATAATTTATCATCAAAAACAACAGTTATCTTCAGCTGTCCATATGAGGCTGCGTTGCCTCATGAATCGGTTCAAAGAGGAGCTAAGGGGCCACCGCCTCTGATATGACACGGATCTCCAGGACAGGGTTCTGTTGTTGTTCTAAAACAGCCTGCAGGAACACACACACACACACACACACACACACACACACACACACACTCTTTCTCTTTCTGTTCTGTTCTGTCTTCCCTCCACTACCACACAAACGTTGCTGTTCACAGACACAGACAGAAAAAACTAAATAAATAAACAGAAAAATGAATTCACACACCGGCACACATGACAACATGAGGGCAGTTACCCATTCACCTCCCTGTCACTGATCAGCTTGCACTCCTTGTTCACAGGAAACCTTAACCTTACCTAGAGAAAATGTGCATGTGTGAGTGTGTGTGTGCCTCTGGGTAAGGACCGAGTTATGTGACAGCATTCTATAGTTTTCTAAAGGTGCATTACCATCTCCAGTTTCTGCCCACTAATATATACCTGCTAACTGCTGTCCGAGAGCTTTTCCACCTCTACTTCTCATCCTCTTCATCCTTTACCTGACTATTATCTACCTCTCATCCCTCCAGCTCCTTCCTCATCTCTCCTTCCTCCTCAAAAGCACCCTTTCTCCTTCAGGCCAGGAGTATTTGGTGCACTTCAAAGCCTTGATCGTGGCACTTATCACCAGGCTGGTCACTGTCTCTCCGTGTGTATGTGTGTGTGTGACATCTAGATGATCCTGAGATGCTTCTCATATTGAATCTTTTGGAAGCTTATCTGTCTGTCTTTATTATTTGACAGACTGGCTATAAAAAGCAAGTAGCCACATCAGCGGTGAGTAAGCTTCTGTATTATTTATGTGGTTACACGTGTTTGCACAGGCAATCAAACTTCAATCAGCAAAAGCAGACAGAACGGAAAGTAGACACAGCCGATGGACTGACTCAGCATAAGCAGATCATCTATTCTGTCTGATGAATCCATGGTTTGCAACACCAAGGTGAGAATTTACAAGAGCCAACCCTTCCCCACCAGCACAGATTGCTCATCGGGCTTGTGGCTGCTTAGCTTTGCTGTTATTTGGTAAGAAATAACTCGACAGCAAACGTTTCTTTGATTTGATGGATTCTCTCTTCCTCTCATCCTGGCAGACAGAAGCTCCTCGAACTCTGGAACATGTCCAACGTCCAACAATCACCAAACACGCTATTGCTAACGCTAACGCTAACAAAAGCTGCTGGAGGCACATTTGGGCGTGAGGATCCACATGTAAAGATTGATCGATAACATTATCCAAGAGGTCGCTGGAACGTTTCCTGACTTTAGTGCATGTGTGATAGTCAGGGGAAATGGAGGGATGGACAGGGGACGTGAATATGGGAGGAGAGAGAGAGATTTGAAAGGCTGTGGGAGAACCAAAATAGGAAAAATGGCCTTGCAAGTTTCTCTTGATGTGAAAAGACGATTGAAAGCAGAAGTGGAGAGCCTTAACTTTGGGACACACTGAATCCCTGCCAGGCTTAGCTGCTGTTAGCTGAACCTAACTGCTGACCTCTCTGTACACTGCAGGAGAAAAAAAGAATTTCCCACATTGCATCTTTGTCTCTACCTATCAAGTTCCCATTTCTGGCCACAAGTGCATCTTTTCTCCCTTCACTGAAGAAAAAAGAGGGGAAATTCCGCCCGCTGACCCATGAACACACACACAAAACACAAACACACGCACACACATGCACGCACGCACGCACACCTGGGCGAGCCTGCGGCGATGTGTGCGTCTGCGGTTGAAGAGGAATGGTTTAGTCCATTAAACCTCACTCTTACCCTGCAGACTAACAGCAGCAGTCTATCAGCTCTGGCTTATGATGAAGAGTAACTGACTGACTGAACTGTGGAAAGTCCATTAAAACCAAACCAGCGTCACATGGTTCTCTCAGATCATTTTGGGTATTAGTTTTAACATGCACGGAGCACCAGAGGGGCGGGGCTGATGCTGCATTCAGAAGATAAGTCTCCATGACGTCAGGGTGTTTTTTGTAGAACATTTACTAATCGCTAACCCGAGGGTCTAATGTGGTTCGTAGCATCTATACAGAACCTTCTGGCAATCTTCCAGTTGCCTCCAAGATTGTTCCAGAAAGCTTCCGTGGAACATTTCCTCATGATTGTGTAGACACAATAAGTAACATCCCCCAAAGTACCGAAGAGCAATAAATCTACATCTGTTCTCACCACTTAGGAAACATTCTATATAATTTCATGGAAATCAATCTTCTGGCAGTCATTGATAATGCCAACATGAGCAACATTCCCTGATGTTGCTCTCTACAGGGGAATCCCTCGCTTTTCTGGGAGATCAGAGGTCAGGGTCACTTTGAAGCAGCACCTCAGAGCTGGCAGGGTCTCAATTTCCTGCCCAAAGACACTTCAGTAAGATAGAATCCAACTGACAGCTGGATTAAATCTGGTTATGGTAAAATAATCTCTCAAAAAATCAAAACAATGATTTGGAATCTCAAAACAAACCTCTGATGAGTTGCAGTGTTACTAGACTTTGAGTATCTTAAATGAAAGAGACAGATAAAAAGAACCTACTTTTATTCTGTCATTTCAATTTGGACAGCTCCAAGAAACAAACTCCTACCGGTCGGCCTCCCACGGTCTCTCAGTCTGACATGTTTAAGACTGTTCTCTCTCCTACAGTCAAATGTCCATAAATGGTCACAGTTTTAGGCCAAGAAGCTCAAGGACAAACTTTTAGAGTCTTCCCAAACCAGATGGTAGGAATTCCTGTTTATTCCTGGGTGCTGGAAATAATTCCCACTTCTCCTCCAAGCGTGCCAGGACATCTCACCAGACACTGACCACATCCTCAGAAGCATCATGCCATGGTTGATTTGACTCACACCAGCGTGCCATTACGTGCTCAAACAAATCAATGGGGAAAAACACACCCAAGTCCGATTCAACCTGATTCAATCCTGTAATTATGAAAACACCATAGGGCCGTCCTGACTACGTACATCAACCATATTGTCCATTTGAAGACACCAAATCTCACATTCAAGATTTTCAACTTACAACTTTATGAAGTTTAATATATGTGTGGGAATCTCACAAACATGGAGGAACAGAGAAACGCACCATGGTTGTTACCATGGTTGGGGTATGTGTCCATACTCCCAGCTATGCTATGGACAGCCTCCTCCAGCTCTGCAGTCAATCTGCTTTTCACAGGCGCTCTTAAAGCAGCGTGGTGAGGTTAAAATATCACCCTCAGTCTCTCGCTTTTGTCTGGGACACAACTGCTCCACCTCTTTCTTTCTCTGTCACTCTGCTAAACACACAGGCATGCATTTCCGTGCACGGCTCGTCCCTGTGTGTGTGTGTGTGTGTATGCACAAGCATGGCTGCCTGTGTATGTGAATGCGTTTGTGTGAAACTATGTGTGTGAGAGAGGGGGAGAACAACAGAGTTACCTACAGACCATTAGACTTTGATGGGAGGCAGTGAAATACAGCCTGAAGCTGTGAATGGGACAGAGAGAAAAGAGTCTAAAGTTCACACAGGAAAAGGCCGAGCAGTGTGCGTTAGACAGGAGACGCTGCTCAATTATCTCCACATTATCATAGATTGTGGTTTCTGGTATTAGTAATCCTGCAGTTCAAAAACAATTCCACCCTTTGAGACCGATTTTTAGTGAGGAAAAAAAGTTTGAAAAGTTCTGGAAAGTTTCGTATATAAAACCTTCCATTACTCCAACTATTTGGATGACATTAATTGTATAAAATTGAATTAAAAAAAGCGAATGTATCGTGTCTATCACAATGAGTGAAGTGTCCCGGGGTTCGATTCTGTCCTAGGCCCTTTGCTGCATGTCATCCTCTCTCTCTGTCCTGTACAATAATGCAGCTACAGTTCCGATTCTACCCTTTTAGCTCCTACACAGGCAATTTGAAGACTTTTGAACAAGATGGTAAATGTCTCTCGTCCAACTTCTGGACATAACAGCAAAGATTAACGTCATACAGACACTCAACTTCACCTGTGACCGCAACACAAAGCAGCGAGGGAAATTTGGGCGATAAGAAAGGAAACAGTTTGCTTTGATGCAATGGACAGTAAGAGGAAGACGTGTCAAGTTGTCTTCTTTCACCTGAGAGACACACACAAACACCTACAAACAAACACAGAACCCAAATAATTAGAGAGAGGCATCACAAAAAAGGCATTCTTTCAGGTTGGGGGGTCCCCAGGCCATGTGTATGCACGTCTGTGTGTGTGTGTGAGTCAATCTGTGTGAAGGAGCAGCTCTTCCTGTCTCCCTAGGCGGAGGCTGTGGTTGTGGTTTCACTGATGAAAGTGAAGCGTTGATGGTTCCATTGTTTAAGTTCATTTCATTTTGTCGCTTTCTTCGCCGCTGCTTCCTGCTGCTCTCTGTCTCACTTTTTAACCTGGCAACAGGGAAGGACGAGGGATTCAAGAAGGGCAGGGAGCACTTTAAACTGATTCTTGTTATTTATGTCTTATATTACTTTCACCTTCAGGGGACGCTTGATGGAGAGTTGTTGCTATGGTGACCTGCAATTTTATTATGAAATGCCTCGTGACACATCATGACACATTCGGCCTTGTTGCTCTGCTGCCGAGCGTTTCTTGTGCCATCTGACCGTCATCCTTCAACCAAAAATGTTAACTTCAACTTTACTGCCAGCCAATCAGAAATTAAAAGAGTCTTTGGTGCAAATAACATCACACTACCATGTTCCCTCATCATAAACATCTGTTAGCGTAGTGTTGCTACTGTCTTATTCCTCATGTGTATGATGATGAAACTATTAATAAAACACATAGTGATCAATAATTATATAAACACAGATACACTTGATCAATCATTTATTTAAACGGTGAGTTTTCATCTGATCTCACACATTCTAAAGGGCCTGATTATTGGATTTATTCCCCCTTTTCTTGATATTGTAGATGCTGAATGTTGGATTTGCTTCTGGATAACTTGATTAAGATGAAAGAACTCAAAATTACCTCTAAGACAAAAGCAATGCAAAACAAAGACTTATTCCAAAGTGATGCAAAATGAAAAGACACACAGCATGCAACAGTTATCAGGCATACTTCAGCGTGCCACAACAAAGCTGGAGGATCCCCATCAGCCTCTCACATACATGAGAGGTGGTTGGGGGTACCTGGAGGCGAGACTGTTGACATACTTCTATTATTAAAAAAACATCAATCTGAATGTTGTAGACTATAGCCTGCAGTGATCTTCACAATAGTAGGCATCGCAGCCTAGTTTGCACACGGGGGATTGTTTTTCATTTTGGAAAGGTTCAGAGTTTTGGCATGTTGAAAGGAAAAAAGGTTTGACAATATATACCGATCGAGCCAAAAACCTGCATCAACCCGCACGCAACCAAGACAGAGACATGTAAGCAACGTGGAAGAATGCAGACATGAGATTTATGGATCAGTACGACAAAAATCCAGCACTATCATAATAATACTGTATCTGCAGGAGCAATAAGATAAATGCCTGCATACTGTTAGAGAAAACAGAAGTAAGGAGAGGAGAATCGTGTAAGGAAAAGGAAGAAAATGTTTCTGTATTTGTATACGTATAATAAATAATATAAAAGAGAGTTAACCAAAATAACAATGCTGGTGTCTAGAAAAGGTTTATAGCACTATTTGGCTACATCGTCAAGTTCAAGTCGTGTTTTGAATGTTTTAAATTCAATTTGTACTTGGTGAATAAAGTGATTTGTGAATCTCCCAAAAATGAAGCCACTGCAGGATTAAAGCGATGAATGCGTGATATATGTGAAGGGGACTTCCACACCGTGTTCCCACTGTGCCCTGACACAGATAAATAAAAACAGACAGGGCGATGTTCTGTCTGTCCCCTCGTCCTTTAAGATTTCAGAATTTACGCCGGTCTCATTCCGTCTCCAGGTTCTCTGCAATGCAATCAGCATCCGAGCATTTCATTCACATGTAGCGTGTTTAACTGAAGCGTCATGATGAGTGTGTGGAGCCAGTCTGGGTCGTATATCGCGCTAAATGCTGTGCCACATACCGTGTGTATTTCAGCAGTATCCATGAGAGACCTACAGGCATGCACTATGGGATATTTAGGTCCAAAAACTTAGGAAACACTACTCGTGCTTGGATACCAAACAAACACGAGACATGGGAGTTTGATTTTACAATCCAAACGCGATGGAAAGCTAACGTAAAACGTTTCATATCTGTGCTCACTTTGAAGTTAATCTTCTAATCTAAATCCTCACTCGATGAAAGATCAAAGACCCCGCTTGATAAAAGACTAAATTCAGGAGCGCTCCGGCGCTATTTTACCCTCCGAGAATGTGCCAGAGCATATTTACAACTATTACCATTTTAATTTGAAAGATAAGGAGAGGAACGTCACAATTTGTGGGCAAAAAGCAAATTCTCTCCTGACAGGCAGTGAGGAAGTCTGGGGGCTCATCTAGGTGACGTGCTAATTGTCCAAACGGGGAAATGGATGTCTTCATGCACAGTCTGGCTGAAAGTGTTAAAGATTTTCTTTTGCGTCGTGTCTTTTGTAGGAGACACGTTTGATGAATATCATTATCACAGCAGAGATATGAAACCTGATTTACATTCACGCTCCCTGCTGCTCTCTGGATCCTGTTTCAGTCGCTGTCAGACGCTCAGGCGGGACGAGAAAATCAAGATGGGTAGAAGTTAGTGTGTTAGTGAAAATGTTTCAGACGGGGAACGTATATTTAACGTAGCTATAACACAGCTGAGTCAGGACAGACTCAGATGTAAACACTGCCGGTTCACACGGGGTGGAGTATGACTGAACTATTCCACCGTTCACTCTGATGGACGATGTTACAACATTGTTGAGTCTGGATGAAACTCAGCCAACGCGAGGACGCGCAAAACACCTGTCTGATCTGGGAAAATGTCAGAGCGGTTGTTGATGACGTGCGGACGCGGCGTCACGGCGATCCACTTTTTCATATCAGTGCTCCTCCAGGTGTTCACTCCCCCGAGGAGGCCAAAGGTTTGTGGCCTGCCTGTTAAAGGCGTGCTGGTGGGAGGTTACAGAGACAGATGGATGATGGGACCCAGGAAGAGATGGTGGACTCCAAAACCAGGTGTGTGTGTGTGTAGGTCACTTCTTCCACACGCTGTTTAAAATGACTGATCTAAACGGTTGAACTGGAACACCCCAGACACATTTGTCTTCTGTGTCTCAAACCACCGAGTCCCTCACTGTCACAGTAGCACGTCCGGCAGATACGATAAGAAGGAGAGAGAGAGTGGGGGAGATTCAGACACACACACACACACACACCAGACACAACATACTGAGAATTATCCATCCATGCTCTCACACTCTGGGCACGGGTCTGTATCCTACTCATCACCTCACCTGCTGCCAAGTGCAGCCTGTGTGTGTGTGTGTGTGTGTGTGTTACATGCATTCCTCTATCATGCATGTCTTGTCTGTGTCCACACTACAAGACAAAAGAAGGACATAGCTGTCCCTCATCACTGTGTGAGTGTGTGTGGTGGGGGGGGTATGAGACAGACTGTATGTGTCTGTGTGTGTGTGCCTGTCTGTCAGCAGGGAAGCATCGAGACCCAAACACTCAGCTGCTTTCCTGACCCACTCCTCCCCCAGTTAAAGGGGCTCTCCTACTCCTGCTCTCCTTCTCCTCCTGAATTTGTCTTCCCTACATTCCAGGTTTCCTTGAAAGTCTTCAAATGTTTTTATAGATATGAGAGACAGAACCTTGAAATGTTAATTGTTAAGAGCCGAGATTTACATAATCACAATATGTTTTTCAGTATACAAAAATATGGAGTTTGTTAACTCATATTGAAAGCCTGAATTTCAGAATTTCTTGGTATTGAAATCAATAATCTGGAATAAATATCTTTCCATGTCTGTCTGATTGTTTCCTCTCCTGAATCCTTTTCCTTCACCTCTCATCCACTGATCAAACATCCTGACCTTAAACGAGAGGGAGGACATGAAAGAAAGGAGGATGGAGGATGTGAAAGCAGGCAAAAAGGGACAGGGAGGAGTGGATCAACGCGGGTCGTCCAAGTCAGGAATGTCGTGTTACCATCACCGGGCTTAACCATGTGGAGAGACCTCATAGGAAGTCTCATCATTTCCAAATGTGGGAATTTGAAGAATTTAGGGGAAGAGTGAAGGAGGGCTCTTGTCTGAACCTACAAATCTGACTCATCGGAGACAGGGTTCGGAAGATGTAAGAATTCCTGGGATGCAGCACTGGGCGGGGTGGGGGGATGGGAGGGTGTTTGACATTTGACAAGAAATGTTCCGAAAAACCAACCGATCCAAAGTCAATGAATACTCCGACTTCATGCCTAAATCAGTCACATAGTCCACATCTGTTTCTTTGAGTACACTTTTCTCAAATTATGCTGATGTGCTGATGGTGTCCTGGTGTATACATGACCACTGAAGAAAAACAACAGATTAACCAACACAGACTGGGGATGCTTTCGTTTTATTCATGTGTTATGTCAACTGCTTTCACTATGTGTAAATATTAAATGATCCTGGGCCTTTACAGCGTTTTTATTTTTATTCTTATTTTTATTATATATTCTAACCACGTGTGGGCAATCGGAGGGAGGCCAAATTAGTCATACCTGGTCAGCCGCAGATCACCTCAGAAACTATTTTTAATTTAACTCAGACTCAACCATCAAAAACGTCAACATTTCATAGTCGGTGGGTGAAAGAAACAACAGAGATCCTTCGTGATGCCGGCTAAATAAATCCAACCACCCTTCCATGAACATTCCACCTTTTTTTTAAATTGTCGTGTCACTCTGTGCCCGTGCAACAAAAGTCGATATTAATGCGCCTACTTTCTGTAAGAATTGCATTTTACAAACCCACACTATTCATTCTGGAGGACAACACGCCAAACGGTTGCGTGACATGCATGGCAGCCATCGCAGGTAAATAAGTATTATCTTGGCCTAACTGTTCCAAATCCATGACTTTGTAAACACCAACGAAGGTCAGACAGACGGAAATTAGTTATCCAATAACCTAAAGCACGTTGGAATTCAGCTGCCTCCATGGAAATGTACCCCGTCGCAAAGAAACCCAACGATCCGTTTGTTTGTAGAAATGTCTCCCGTGCCTTCCAGACACAGAGTGATTGTGAAACAACGATGGGAGGATATTATCATCTACATGTTCTGTTCAAATGTGATGCCAAGGACAACATGTAGCAGAGAGATGAAAGGAGAAGAAGAGTGGACAGACGCGTGGTCATTTCCTGTTGGATGTTCACCTGGATCTTTTCGCATGCAAGTGCACCTTCGTTTTGGTTTCTACCTTAAGCCTATAAAAACGGGAATGTAGCACACCTATCCTTAAATTTCCTCTTTATCAAAGGAATGCACTGTGTTGATCATCTGTGTGTTTTCTATATTTCTGCTTCTGTGCATCTTAGCATCGTTCCATGACAGTGCTTGCATCCAGACTTTGCAAATACCTTTTACGGTT
>OMNV01029123.1:5015-22515 GCA_900303265.1 Brotula barbata | reverse complement strand
AGGCCTGTGGTCAGTTGATGGCCTGACCGCTAGCTGAGGATGACCTTTGACACCAATGGGCAGCTGTGCTCTGGACATCCCAACATCCAGAAGAGAAAAGGGCACACACATACACACACACACACACACACAAAGAAAGACACATCTGTCCTGCTGAAAAGGTGCCTTAATGAACATCAGAAGTTGTTTCTCTTATTTACTAATGGGTATGACTAAGTTAAACCACACACACGCACAGACACATACCCCCACACCTACACACACACATGCACACACCATGGTGAAAAGAGTTGAAAAGCAGCTTGTAACATGGGAGCAGACACTGTTAACCTCCCAAACCCAAGGTGACAGCAGGCCTTTTGAATGGTAATGCTATTCTCTCCTCAGCTATGGTAAAAACACAGCATCACAATGCACTGCTCATCTTCTCCTCACAGTCCACTCAGCAGGGGGGCTCACACACACGCACATACACACACACATGCGCACACACAGGAGGAGGGATGAGTTTTGAGAAGCAGCAGTGTCACGTAAACACAAATAAGTAAGATGGAGTGGATATAACCTGTAGCATTTTTTCAAAAACCAGTGGCCTCACACACACACACACACACACACACACACACACACACACACACACAGAGATTGTACGCTTTGAGGTTTTAGACAGAGTGGTCCCCAAACACCACTTCGCTCCATGTGAGGGGCTTAAGGGGCCCCTGGGGGCCAGTTAAAACCTGGAGACTTTGTAGGTCAGAGACCTGCTGGTGGTTGGAGAGCAGACAGCTCCACTCCAACAAACAGGCTTTTCATTTAGTGAGGGAGAGGATAAAAACACAGGGAGGAGATAAATAAAGAGAGGATGGTCCGGCGAGGTTATTCAGTGTCAGTCCTGATTTGTATTCAGTATGACTAAAAATCTCAGTTGAAAATTGTGATGAAAATACTGTAAATATGCGATTGGATTGACTTCTGCTATTACCACAGTCCTGTTGAGGAAATGCCCTCATCTAGGTCTGTCACGATCTGATCTCAATCCCATTTGGGCGTTTAGATGACGAGTTGATCACGTTATGATGCTAAAAACAAACAAAAAACATTTAGCTTAATTTAGTTCAAAACTTAAGGTCTAAAAGCACAGTCACAGTTAGCAACTGGTTAAAAAGATAAAGGGGGAAACTCTGCATCTTCATCACACAATGTGGCCAATTAATATTATTCCACTTATTCACTCACAACAACTCAAATCAACGTCCGTAATGGGGGTTGAGTTCCTTTGCTTTCGACGGCTTCAACAACATTAAGCAGATCAGTAGCTACGCCGCTTTAGCATCGGTCAGCCAGATTGGGTTACAGGCATAGCGTAGCTTAACTTAACATACTGTAGGTGGCTGTGTGAATGGCAGGATTGTAGATGTAGGAGAGTCATTGTGAGGGATTGAATGAATGGGGCAGAAAAGAGTTAATTGGTCCCCTTTTCCACAAAGCGTGCTACCTATGACCTAGTTGGTGTCGGATAGCTTTAAAACTGGACGTTTTTAATCTGAAGAGCTTTGCGGACTGGCCTTACTACAGACCTGTTCAATAAGACGTTTAACATACAGTAGACCCTTAATCCAAACTAAGGGTCAGGACCTGAAATGGGTCACCATAAAACAAAAGGGGCCAGATGACATTGACGAACATCAAATGATAATAATGAATGCAGTTCTATTTGTTTGGTTCACAGACTGTGGTAATGCTTATTTCAGTGCGTGCTGAGAATGACAGCGAAACACACCTCACAACAAATTGGCACTTGTACAGAAGGTTTACATGTGATAAGAGATTTACAAGCAGTGTGGGAGTACGGGGGCGTGTGTATGTGTGCGCTTTGTGTATAGGGTCCCATGCTGTAGGTTGATACACTGTGGCCACCCAGGCAGAAAGGGGATGGTTGTCAATACAGTGTGTGTGTGAGAGAGAGAAAGGGGGAGGGAGAGAGAGGGAAACACTGGTATCTATAAATCATCTGTCACACTGACAAGAACCCCTCTGCTGGCATCGTACATCATGTTTCTCACCTACCCAATAACATTTCCCTCGCAAACACACACACACACACACACACACACACACAATTTTTAGCTACTTCTCCCACCCCCACAACCCATCTGCACACACACATGCCAAAAATATGAATCCTAAACAGTTCCATTGGAGGGACCACGGCATCGTATCCGTGCCCAGAAATGTGCCTCCTCCCTGGGCAGCAGGTTTTCAGCCTGGCTACCTTGGTTCCTACAATTCTGGGCCACACTAAATATCTGCTCTTATTCGGGGACCCGGAGCTGTAGAGTCTGTGTGTGTGTGTGTGTGTGTGTGTGTGTGTGTGTGTGTGTTTGCATGCATGTCCCCTCTCTCTGCAAGAGTGGGGGAACAAGGTCATTAGTGACCATCGCAGATCTGTGATGCAGCAAGCGGGAGAAAGAAAAGGAGGCGATGGTGGCGGAGCATTTCATGCATCCATCGCTGCCTTGCAGTCACAGCCATGTATGTGATTGTGTGTGTTCGTCATATTGTTCCTGCACTTTATAAGCATTGATTTATCTTCATTGCTCTGCAACATCAGGAGAGCTCCCAGAATTCCCAAGTATGATAGAGGTATTTTTGTACATTACATACAAACTGAGGAAATTGTCACTGTCCTGTGAAAACTAACCAAAATGTTTTACAAGCCAAAGGTTTAGAAACTCAATTCAATAACAGATTTATCGAATAAAAACTTTTCCAACGCCACGACTGAGCCAGTCGTTGATATAAGTTGATATTGTGATGATGCTGTGTTTTTATCATGACACACTGTACATTTTCACATGTAAGCTCATATCTATGTATGGTATGTAATGTAATGTGGTGCTAGCAGTGTGCAGTGATGTCTGCATGTATGAGTCCCACACAAATTTCATATACGATTCAGTTCTTGTCCAACATGCCGCTTCAGCTGATGCTGCAAAAAAGTTTTCACCTGCTGCAAAGCTGCGGTAAATTGTAATACAACGTTCACTTTCCTCTGATTTGTCTGATCCAAAACATGATACAGGAGCAGATTGGAGTTGAGGAAGCAATAACAACAGCTGTCATAAGGCATGTTCATGTTCAAAAACACCACGACTCATCAGGGGTTTGAATTTCCTGTAACTACCAGTAAGCAGTAAGCAAACGTTCAGCACCAGGCCTCGCTGCTTATAGTTTGGACCAATCTGTGACTTTCAGAACGCACAGCAGTGAAAGATTAGATGAGCGCTCAATGAAAGAAGCTTTTTTATTGTATACAGCCTTTCATTTTGTTTCTTTGTGTGTCCATCACGGGCTCAGGGTGGGAAGCCTTAAGAGAAAGTTGTGCAAGTACCAACAGGCCAAGTCCCATCTGAGGGAGAGGAGGTGAATATAATCGCATGTGTAATGCGATAGTTCAGGTCAGAACCATTTGAAAGAAAACGTGCCCCTCCTGCACTGCCAACTATTAAGCTTGAGTTGATATTGTTAACACGCATTTTTGTGTCTGGCATCAACCTGTACCGATTTGACTTCCAGATAAACTTTTCAATTCATGTGTCTTGAGGACAGTTAGTCATCCACCTAATGTTTGTGTTTTTATCACTTTCAAAAGGCACGTTTCGGTTTTACAGCGTGGACAGGTTGCCTGAAGGAATTCACTGCCTGCTGTTTATTTCTTATGCAATCTCCACACAATATAAATAATCCCTATATATAAATATATATATAAATCCCTATAAACAGGGATGACACGCGTGCACTTCAACCTTTCTCCACAGAGCACAGACGTAGACGCTCAATAGCACTTTGCCTTTGACTGTCTTTGGGAATGATAATGTTGATGTCGTCCTTTTGGTGATTTCACACTGTGATCTTTGCCGTGCACCTGAGCGGTTTGCAGCTGAGTGTGATGCCATGATTCTGGCTGGCATGCTATAGGTGGGAGAGAGAGAGAGAGAGAGAGGTGGAGGACTGGGTGAGGAGGTCTGTGATCTGGGAGGACCTCTGAGTGCAGCCGCTGCTCCTCTACATGGAGAGGAGTTGGTTGAGGAGGTGGTTCGGGTATCTTGTAAGGATGTGTACTGGGAGGAGACCCCTGGGCAGACTACAAAAACACTGCTGAGATTAAATCCCCAAGGAGAGTCTTGAGGCAGTTGCAGGGAACGGGACGTCTGCACTGCTGAGTAGACACCGCGGCACTGACCAGGATTTAGCAGGTTAGAAAATGGATGGATGGATGGATGGATGGATGGAGGGAAAGATGGAGGGAAAGGTGCAAGTTCCATCAGCAATGAATACAAATCTCTTTTATTGCTATTGCAGCATTCCAGCAAGGAGACAGAGACACCACATCTAAAAAAAACAAAAAAAATTGCGTGTGGCTAAAATTGAGAAATGGTGATTAAATTGTTACCAAAAGCAGTGCCAAAGAAATGCTCTTGACAGAATGGATAATAAATCATGATGTTTGAATCCTGCAGCGGGCCCTGCAGGCCCAGGTAAATGTTCCTCCTCACAGGATAAACACTGTAGTCTCACGTCCATCATTGTAATATGAGGTTAAAGCGCAAAGAAAATGGTTGTGGATTTGACTGCCTTCCAAAGTCAGGCCTACACTTGTCACGTAAACCTTCCATACAAGGTCAACACACTCTATGCTGATATGGTGCAGTGTCTTCCAGATACATTATGTGCAGCAACCAGGAACACAGTATAATAACTCTCTCTCTCTCTCTCTCTCTCCCTGATACACACACATTGCTGTATTCTCACAGTTTTCCTCGACACTGTGTGAGAAGTGCCACCCACACACTCACTGTGGACAAGATGGGTCGTCCAAAACAGATTGTTGGATAATTCAGTCCCTTCAACACCTCTGTGATAAATCATGTATCTCTGCAAAAAACACAAGCAAAGGTGGTGCACCCTAAACGTATGCTATATCAAAACACACACACACGCGCGCACACTCCCTTTTCAACATGACTGGCGTCCAAAGTGTTCTTATGAACTACAGAAATCACACCTTACTGACTTATGAAGTCCTGACTGGCTCCCCTGATTGTAGTCGAAGGTAAATCAAACCAACAATGGCAGCGACGTACACACTAACGTCTGTTTCTGCGTGGGTGTGGTCATCTATCTCTGTGGTGTTGAGGGGCCTGTATAAACCTGCGGTCGACAGCACACGGGGGGCCCCGATTAACACGATGTAATGACAAGTAAAATGACCGCGTGTGCTTGTGCGCGTGTGAGTGTGTGTGTCGCCGCTGCTACAGTGACATTCCTGTTGAGGTTGATCGTTACGCGTCGGAGGGATAATCCTTCTAAAACTTAAGCTGAGGGGACTCGTCATCACAAGTCAGTGGTTTCTTGGAATGAAGGGGGAAGGACAAGAAAGGGGGGAAAGAAAGAGGAAAAGGAGAGGGAAGAGGACGGCGTTTAGTGCTTTCACTCTCCTGTCAGGCTTCAGGAACACACTCTCCGTACACACTCTCTCTCTGTCATGACTCAAAGTACGGTCAACCTGACAGTCGGGGTGTGTCCTAAATTTGGGCCTTTACCCTGGCACCACGCTGAGCCCAAACTTGACTTTTTTTTTGCCCTGGTGAACGGTGAAGTGATTCCCACCTCCAGCTTAGCCTGACGACAGCTGAGCCAGATTTGATAAGGCCGAGCCGAGCGCTGTGTCTGAGATGTCCTACAGCTAATACACTTCACATGTTTGGCCCGACGACTTGTAATGATCTGGGAAACTCCAAACTCCAACAGAGGCCAATTAAAGTTAAGCCAAATCTGACACAGTAGAGCTGAGTCTAACAAGCTGTGTCTAAGACAGCCTAGTGGAGACAATACTTTTTTTCCCAACTCATGGCAACAATCTCATAATCTCAAAATTGTTTCTATTTCCAAATCCAGTTCAGCTTGATCAAAGATAAGGAAAATTTGAAAACATGAGCTACGCTTGCCAAGCTGAG
Source organism: Brotula barbata (assembly GCA_900303265.1). Taxonomy (NCBI): domain Eukaryota; kingdom Metazoa; phylum Chordata; class Actinopteri; order Ophidiiformes; family Ophidiidae; genus Brotula; species Brotula barbata. The sequence goes on along the minus strand of OMNV01029123.1, from coordinate 16,498 downwards.
TGTGAAATATTTTAAGGATCACAACACAACCTGTCCTTTTATCCCACTAGTGGTAAGAATTAAGAATAGAAAATGTTTTTTACTATTTTCAAAACCAAATTTTGTGTGATGTAAAGAAGAGCAAAATCTCACAAAGTAGCGCTGAAAAATGTGGTTGGCAAGTGTAGCCAACTTATGACACATTAGTGGTAAACAACTGCTATAAATGTAATATTTCGACACACATACACACACAAACACACACACACATGTGCAGAAAGGCCTCTTCTGCCACAGGGAATTCCTTTGTCCTTTTTTGTTTGACATCAGATAGCAGCTATATTAGCTTGTAACAAGGACATCAGTGGGCGAGAGAGGTAAAGACAGAAAGAGAAAGAGAGAGGGAGAGAGAGAGAGAGAGAGAGAGACAAATCATGGAGACATATGGACGGTTTGCTGATGGATGCTGGGAGGGACAGTTTGTTTACCAAAGTCCATCGCCACAGCAGCTGCTTGTTTTAACAGTACAGCGCGCTCCCGCCCCGACGCCCCGCCGGTCCAATCGGCACGCCTGTTCAGGAATTCTAGAACGCCCAAATATCCAATCATCGCCTGTCACTCAGCCACGTGTCACTGGTCTCCGAGAGGTTCGCAAACAGTTGCAGGTAGTAAGTTCAACCTGTCAATTGCAATCTATCAAACCAGCCAGCGTTGCAGTTCGATTGCTGCCCAGAGGGCATTGTGGGTATTCAAACAAACACTGACTGACAGCTTAGTAGCTGTGAATGGGGATCAGTGTGTTTTGTAGATTGTGATCTGACACATGTGCATTCCTACAAGCAGCAGATAGGAATGAAGATTATGAAGGAGAATTTAAATGTTATCCCTAAATGTTTTGGTACAGATGTTACATTGTTACCATAACATCTGCCTGATATTTATCTTATCCTAAGATGTGGTTGTGTTGGTGACCCTTCTGGACTTGTGGTTGATGGTCTTGCGATGAGATTTTATATGCCGGTGTTTCAAACAGAATGAAAAATAGCTTGCATGACCATTTAAAAAAAAAATACTGTTCACTTTGTCATGTAATTCATCTTTTCTTGTGTTAACTTGAAGTATTCCTGGAGTGGATGACGTGGTCTCAGACAGTACCTGAAGAGTATTCAAAAGCCTCCAAATCAGGATCCTAGGCCTACTTGAATAAACGGTATTTAATGCTGCACACAGGTGTTACCCCATCACACGCATTTGATCCCTTGACTACGGCAAATTGTCACGTGACAGCATGGATTGTGCTGATTTTAAAGTGAAAATACTGAACTACGCAGATGACAGAAAACAAACATCGATTGTACACCAGAGGAGATTTTACATGCTTGAGTACTGTTGAATATATAACAGAAGAGTTGCATAGTTTTGGAATAAAACCTGAAGCACCTGATCCTCACCATCCATCCTGATCACAAAGGGACAAAGAGACAATGCGAACGGTGTAGGTGACACTGTTTTGAGTGGGGATGAGCACGGCGAGGCTGACTGAGGCGTTTTTTGATGCAGACATGCGACCTGCAGAAACCCTCCAGTGCCTCTCCAAACACACTGTAATGTAATCTGTACAGCTGGCCGAGCCGTTTCCTGAGGGAGACAAGCTGAGACACAAACACGCCGTCCACACACACATACAAACACAGGCACACATACGCACACGCTCGCTCAATCACGCGCGATGTGCGTACGGTTTGCTGTGGAGTGAAACTATAGGAGGAGAATGAGGGGGCGAGAGAGCAAATGTGGAATTTAAACCCAAACTTCCGTCGCTACATGTGGGTGACAGAGGATGTATCGTGTGAAAACACCTTTGAAGAGGGAGAAAATGAGGGCGCAGCTCATTTACTGTGACTTTCAATACAAACACGAGTCACTCGGTGGGGCGCCAAGGCCTCCACACTGGAAATCAGAGTTTACTTTTCATTTTATTGTAGAACCACACACACGGATCTCAACGGATCGAACGGAAAATGAATGGAAGTCCTTGCTCCTGTCTGTAAATATTAAGACTCTGTGCAAGAAAGAATTGTGTCAAACGTAACAATCTACTGTATTTGCATACATATGATGTAATATCCAGAAAAATAACGATTGCTTCTCTTTAACTGCAAGAACCGCCAGCAATAAGAACACAATAACATCAGCCGCTCCAGACTTTAAACACTTTAAACATGGTGTTTCACAGCACAAAGGCAGATTAAATATGCTGCTTCTTTAGGATTACTGTGTTAAAATGGTTATGAGGCAATGTAAACATAGGGATCAGTGTGTGTGTGTGTGTTTATGTAAATATGTGAGATACCATAAACCACACACAGATACGCGGTCATTATCAAATTATCTCCTTATGCTACGCTCAAACTTATAGGTCTTCTACAGTGTGTGGTAGATCAATGTGTGTGTGTGTGTGTGTGTGTGTGTGTCTCAGCTGAAATACTTTAAAAGGCCACTCTTCATACTTGTAGGGATCCCTGAAGTAGTTTAAGTACATTTTCGTGGAGTGGGGGCTGAGGTGACAGTTGATGACGGTGCTGATATAAACGCGCGCACACACACACACACAAACACACCCAGGACAGGAAGCGCCGTTTTAAAGACAGTGACGACGTCTCTTGCTATAATTGGTTCCGAGTTTAAAATAACTGAGATGGAGTGATGGCTGGCTCCAGGAAAAGATGAGTGTCAGAGTCTCTCTCTGTCTGTCTGAGTCATGGCAGGGAGACACGTGGAGGGGGTGGGGGACCGAGAGGACCAGAATTTATATTTATGGATTATATTTATGGATATCTGTTTATCTAGTGTGGACAGAAACAGCAGCGATTACACCATGATCTCTTTTCTAATTCTAAAATAAATTGTTCCCACATGAAATCTAGCTCACATGTTGACAATATATTGCCACAATTACAGGTCTGATGTTTCACAGAGAGAGAAAGCAAAGGTGTGAACGATGAAAACATGGGACAAATTATTAGACAAGGTGAAATAATGAATTCCATGAATAATGAATGAATTAAAAAGTCTGGAATTTTGAGTGGTTTCTTTTTTGTGTCAACCTCTACAGTCCAATTACATTATTTTTACCTGTTTCCAATACAAATTGCAAATCAAGGAAAATCTATGCGACATTATCAATAATTACAACACTGGAAACAAAGTTCTTTGAATTGGAAACAAGTTGAAATAATCTCATGATGAGAATTTTTGATCTGAGTCATGAGGCTGCAGTCCTGCTGCTGGATCTCCACATGGTTCACAAGATTATCAGAATATGTTTTAATGAGTCTGAACTGCAGCCAGAAGACCAAGAAATTCTATTCAGAGCTTCAGGTTGGTGTGTGTGTGTGTGTGTGTGTGTGTCTGTGTGTGTATGTGTGTGTCCAAGCAGCAGAAATGCCTTTCATTCCTCCTGCAAACTGAGAGAAGAACGTGACAGGAGACGTTCATCCATCCAAGAATAACCACAAACAGGGACAAGCTAACAGAGACATTAGATGCTTTTGCAGCTTCACTTTGGACTCTTTTGATCATGAATAAGTGCGTCCTTGCTTGCATTCCCATCATACAGCAAATACCGTGAATATTATTGCATTTCGGAGTGACAGGAAATGAGTCACAAGACCCACAAGAGCTCATGTGTACCTGTTCATGGATGTCATTCTGAACCTATGAAAATGTATCGGTGGCTCAGATTATTTGGTTGTCAAAGTGCTCAAATTAATGTCCTAATTCTAAAATGAGTCAAAAGGAACATTTAAAGGGATATATTTATTATTATATATATATTTATTCCTCTTATTTTATATTTATCATCAATTTAAATGCTTTGTAATGCACAAACACCACTGATCAACCCCTCCAGGGACAGATGGTCTCCACACGGTCTCTAGCCTTGGACTTGGACTATATGTCTAACTCCACATCCCCCCTCTTCATCACTACCTCCTCCCTTTCCCTCTCTGCCTGCTCGTCTTGCTTCCATCTTTTCCGTGTCTTTCTCCTCCTTCTAACTCATCCTCATTTAATCCTCTCCTCCGCCTCTGTTTGTTCCAACTTGTCACCTATCTTCCCCCCTCCCCCTCATCGTCATCGTCATCGTCATCATCATCATGCTCCGCCTGAAGCATTCCTGTCTCGGGTCGTTTGCAGCCTTTGACCGCAGTCAGTGTAAAGGCAGCATGTTTATTTCTGAAAAGGAGTGAAATTCATTAAACATCTTTTGTTGAGAGTAACAGGGCAGGGCTCTGCTCCAGGGGAGTGGACTCTGTGTGCACAAGTGTGTGCGTGTATGTGTGTGAGTCTGAGGAATTCAAACTGTGTGTTTGGAGTCTATGGGGCATGTCAATCCACACGTTCTTAGATAAAAATGACAAGCTGGTATGGATGGAGAGACGGAAGACGGCAGAAAAGGTGTGATGAAAGAGAAAGAAGAGAGGCGGCGCAAGGAAGAGAGGGATGAACGGTGTGATGGAGAGAGGGGTGATGGAGGGCGGCTAGGAGAGAGGGAAATGTAGGAGAGAGGTAATTTCACAAAGACAAAAATAATAATAGTCATTCTTTAAAAAGACGAGTGTCCGACCCAGACATCCAGTGAAACACCTGGCTGGAAAATGACTTTCTCTCCCCTTTCAGAGGCCCTGTCCTCTCTTTACCCTCCAACTGGAATCAATCCAACTGTATTTGTGTACCTCTGTTTACAAAGCCATCCGTCACCATTGACTTAACTGCATTCCACAGACGTAAAGCCTCCATAACACTGCAAACCTCAGGTTAACATACTGTATAAACAGTCCAAACCTCTCTCTCTCCCTCTCTCTCTCTCTCTGCTTTGTATAAACTCTACCTGTCTCTCTCTCTGCGCCATATGCAGTCATGCTCGTTTCCCTTGGAAGTAAGATATCAACACAAAGCCCATATGTTTAAACTGACACGGACCACCAACAAACAGTGACACACTCACCACCACAGCACGTCTGCGTGTGTGTGTGCGTGCTAACGTACATCCGCAGCATCGGGCAGGGCAGGAACCTGTCAACATACTCTCCCTAATGTCTTTTTAAGGGGTTTCTAAGAAACAAATGGCGTGCATGGCGGTTTAAGCATTGACCTGCCCACGCAGCTCTTTGATCCACAGTGATTATATTGACGAGGATGTTACATAATCCACTCAGATTAAGGAAATAAATTGGTTTTCTCAAAAAACGTGACGTGTAAATACCATCATCGGATGTTTGTATGTGGTTTGAAGTTGATTTACTTCATTATGCAAACACTCGATCAGTATATGATACCCACCAGGCAATTAGAGACTAACGCACACACACATACACACACACACACACACTCAAACACAGAGTGGCAGAGCTGTGTGCTGAGGAAGTTGGCTAGGCGGTGTGAAGGCTGGACGTGAAAAGGCACAGCAATGTCACGGCAGCCTGTCAAGGAAGAGGATGACGGAGTGACAGAGACACCCTGAGAGAGAGAGAGAGAGAGAGAGAGAGAGAGAGAGAAGATCTATATATGTCTACGTCTGTCAGTGGTTGGCATGGCAATCATGCACATGGAACCATGGTAACGTTAGGCTAACAGGACTTGACAGAGAAGCCAAATTTAGCAAACGCAAATGAAGAGGAGTTGTCCCGGTGACTCAGCAAACTCCTGCAGAAACCCAACGTTCTGATTCACTGATTTAACATGAAACATGACATCACAAAGTCAGGGTTCTTCCACAATCTGTATATCTGACATGTCATTTTGTTCAGACCTGTCCAAAAATGTAATACACACGGCCCATTTTTGGCTCTTTTTAGTCCTCATGGTGCTCAGAAACACACACATAGAGACGCACAGGCATACACACGCAACGTAAATCAGCCACGGGGAGCCTGTGGCCTGATCTGTTTAATCCACAGAGATATTTCTCATTTGTCTCGGTGAGTTAGACGACAATGTGACAGTGTTATTTATTACACGAGGCAGCAGGGAGAAAAAAGCTGATCTGCTGAAATATGAGACAAATGAGACAAAACAGAGGGAGGAAGAGGGCAGACATGGGGGGAGGGTAAAACATGAAGCAACGGAGGGCAAGAGACTGAAATAAGAGCTGAGTGATGATACGCTGTTCTCCACTCATTCCATTCACCACACTTAATATGTAATACATGTCAGGATCCACACATAATGACATGATAATAATTGGTTATTAAGCGTTTACTACATTAACTACAGATGTATGAGAGATAAGAGGCACTGTTTGATTATAAAAAAAAGAATTGAAGTAATTTTTCAAGCAAAACTACGAGGATTTACTTATTTATTTTTGACTGTGACAAACAAATTTGATTTGAATAATTTCAGGATCTGGCATTAAATTATACATAATTTAAACCAAAAAAACATCAACTTTTAGCAGTACATAAGATAACGAGAGAGATGGAAAGATGGAAGCTTTCCTAACAACTGATAAGAAATAAGATCAGAGTAATTTGAATCACATTTAACGTCAAGATAGTTTGATAAGAGATGATGAAAAACACAAATATGGAAATAAGCCAAAGGAAACGACGTGTTTGACCAAATAATTAAAATACACATTCAAAATTCCAGGAGGGAGATGAAGTTTTACTTCATCTGTTTTGGATACAGACACAATTTTGGCCAAAATCCAACTCCTCTCTGAAACGAGACGACCTCCACCAGAGGAAATAAGAGGACGGATACGCCAAAATAAAACAGCATCTGCACTGCATTACACAACCTGGTGTTTAATAAACACACACACACATGCACGCTGGCAGAGTTTATCCAAGCTACAAGGTTTACATTGAGTACAAAGTCACAGATGTACGACGTGACGGTGTGTATTCAGTCACACTGGAACGGTTTGGATGTGTACGTGTTGAATACAGCGGAGAAAATTCAGGTTTTGTTTGATGTTCTAAGAAACAGGAAACGTGTACCTGAACTTGTCATTTGACGTCGATGTGATTTATTCCTTTTGACCAAAAATTGTAATATCAAAGCACTTTGGCCTAAAAAAATGGATATAGACGCTGACTGCATCATAAAAGCCTACGAAAGCCTTTATCAGATTCAGGGAGTGACCGATCAGCCGTAGCCATCACAGTTTGGCACAGTGAGACCAGATACCAGATCTCATCATCTTTGAGGAAACGACTACATGTGCGATTTGGAGACTGGTTAACGTAGAAGAGGACAAGTGACTTAAAATGTGCACAGGCCTTTTTGATATCAGTTTTCCATAATATATTTTGGACTTTATTGTTGTTTGTGGTAAATATTTTCTGGTTTATACCACACAGGAATGTCATTTATGTTATATACTCATTTAGTTTGACTTTTCCAATTCAAATCAGTGATTTCTTTCATGTGCGAATATCTGATTGAATATCAGATTATGATTGTGGTGCTTTCGAGTACATTTAAAGGATTACATTACTTTTCTACAGGTACTACAAAGTAAACTACATGCTAACTAGTACAAACTGATCAGTAACTACAGACGTGAGATCTGGAAAAAATGGAAATACTGAAATGTATTACACTACCAGTCCCTCAAATCAGTAAGAAATACCTCAGTGAGGTACTTAGTCCCGTCCCACCTTTGTTCACCTTCAGTTAACCCTTTGAGGGACACTGATTCAGGTCTGCTGAATCACCAAAGTTTCCCCTCTACCCTTCAGTTCAGGTCAGTCTAACAGTATTAATATTATTTCACTGTCACTTCCCAGCGTTATTGTCATTCCTCATCCCACAATCCCTCTGCCATGACGGCTGAGCTGTAATGGCCTCCCAGTGGGACGTGCAATCCCCAGTCAGGCTGTGTTATTCCAGTGCAGTTTGATCCAGAATGGCTCCCCCCCTCGCCGGCCGCAGAGAGGCGGTTTCCTGTGGTGAAGAGCCTGACAGCAGGCGGCTTGTTCAGGCACGAATCCTGCGGCGTGCGAGACCGCAATGCCTGCCAGCTGTGTAAAGCAAAATGAACCAATTTCTTCAAGAGTAAATAAATAAATAAATAAATAAAATGTTTAAAAGGTTTGCGGACCAATTTTTAGCAACCTAGAAGGGCCAGGTATGTTTTTTGTTTTTTTACTAGAATCTGCAACTGGGGTTAGATTTTTGAAACAAATGAAAGTGGAGTCTTAAAACAAACATATTAAAGTGAATTAAATGCACAGCTGATTGTTTTATGGATTTATTGATGTTTTCAAAATTGCAAAAAATCCATCAAAAAATGTGAATACAATAAATCAATGCGTTTCATGTCTGTATCTCACCTTGATTTAATATTTGCTGTGTTAAATGTTTATCTAAAAATTTAGCATAAATATCAAAATACTGATGAATATTTTTTTTAAATATTTCCTTTGCTTCAGAAGTCCCGGGTCATTAAATCTGTTATCTAGTAACAATGTGTGAGTAATTTTTGTCTCCCTGAGACCCCTCAATATGAGCAATCAGTAACAAACCCGCCCGCGTGGGTTAATTACCCATGAAGCATTGCATGGCAATGCACATGCATGCAGTGGAACTTGAGGGAAAGAAAAACACCCTTTTGTTTCTCTCTCTTTTTACTCTCTCTCCTTCCCTTGTTGGGTAAAAAGACGTTTGTGTGATAAAAAATGACTTTTCTTTTCTTCTCTTTGAATTCAAAACCAGACACCTGCTAACAAACACGACATGATTAAGGACAAAAGACCAAATAAAGGACAGTCACTCCCTGCTGCCCTCAATCTGTCTTCCTGACCCTTGACCTTATCTGTGAGAGGGGCCGAGATGAGCGGGTGGAATGTAGGGCTCCCTGACCGTCCAGCATCCGGGGAGAGAACGAGTCGGTAAATGTGCAATCACAAACACCGATCTGTGGCTGCCTGCTTTCAGATTAACCTGCAGCGTTAAGGACAACCAGCGTACAACCGTCCCACCAACTCGAGGTTTGGAAAAACATCGGATCGCTGCAGCTGCTGTGAAAAAACACAACAATTACCTCACACTGACTCCATGTCACCCTGACATCAAAGCACCATTCCACACTGTCCCCAAAACACAGCCAAGCCTCAACCGACAGACTGAACTTTCAGCCTAAATGACCAAAATCATTCAAACTGTTTGCATTACGAAGCCTTTATAAACCCACCACCTGTGTGTGCTCGTGTGGTGTGAATAAACTGTTTACACTCCTCAGATAAGGTGACGACTCGCCTCACTGAAGACTCCTTGTTGGTGAAACGGACACTGGTTGCTAAGAGACCACCTAGGATGAATCCTCTCAGCGGTCTCTTAAATGAGCGTTGGGTGATGTTAAACTGTATAAACCCTGAAACGATCATTCCACAGAATCCACATTTAATAGCAAACGAGTGGTGACTAAGCTAAGCCTTGACCACCGCCTGTCCGCCTCCATTTCGGATGTTTCCAGTGTTCCAGTCTTGGATGTGTTCGCTTCAGTGATGGTTGAGGCGTAAACGATGACCTTGTGGTGCCATAGTGCGTCACGTGACAGCCTGTTAAGCTGAAGGAAGGCAGAGCGCTCGTTTCATTTGCTCATAAACAGACATCTACATTCCAACCCTCCAAACAACGTCAAGGTTGCACAGAGTTTACCTGACTCCGTATGGATTCCAGCCTAAACACACAATCCACCGATCACAGTAAGTCCAGCTGTTACCGAGACCTTTTCACTATTATAATTCGCTGTCATTCAACCATTGGAGGATCAGCCTGAAGCTGTAATAATCTTCGTTTGAGGCTATCAGAGCTAAAGGTCAGTCCATGGCCATGTCCCCGGGCCCTTGCAGAGGTCACACACTGAGTAGCGACGCGTCTGACCTTACTCGTACCTTACCTTACTCAGCAGCCATGGCGTAGCCTTAAATTCGCATTTCTGTGCTTTTACTTTTGTCATTCCACGCCCGGGAGATGAGAATTTTGTCGATTAAAGCCTCAACTTCGACAAACATCTTGAAAAAGGAAGCAAATTACAGCTCTGGAACAAATGATGGTGATTTTTAAAAGAATGCTGGGTAATTTCAACCTTGGTCCACAAACTAATGACAGGCAGCCAAACAGAAAGAAAGTGTCACTCTGAAAGAACACCACTACGAGAGTTTTCACGAAACCCTTCGGTGATTATGTCAAGATTTACCACACTGTGTATCGCCGTGACAACCGTGTCAGCAGGTGAATTTGGGGTCACTTCCCGTTAGGCACTAATAAAACCCAGAAGTGACTCCAGCACCTGTGTGTGTGTGTCAGTCGTCTCTCCTCTTATCAGCTATAACCTAAAGCAAATGAACTCCCAAGTCAGTGAACAGATCAAACAGTCAAAAACCAAATCCGGAGCAAATCCCAGTTTAACGGGATGCAAATCAATCACTTCAAATGTGCAGTTTCATCTTTCCTGCTAGCAAACACACAAATTCCTGCCTGCAGCGTAACGTCGCGTAATGGAAGGCCTGACCCTTCTACGCCTTTATTACAAACTCCTCTGCCGATCTGCTGCTCTCTGATCTCTGACCTCAAACTGCCTCACTGACCCTCATGGCTTTTTTTCTGCGACCCAGGACTTGGGTTCCCAAGCAGATGGATTTATGCAGCCATTTAAAAATATGGCTGTTTTCACCTGTGCTGAAGACACACCGTCTGCTCTAATGAATGCAGAGGAAAAAGAGAGGAATAGAAATGGACACATTATCATACGGTGTAATCGGTGTGATACTCGATTCTGATTGGTCGATTATTCAATCAACATTCTGAAAGACGTCCAATTCATATATTACACTTCACAATTCACAGAAATGTGATGTGTAATTTAATTTTTCTGAATAGGTAAATAGGCTGCTACTGTGCAACGGACACTAACCGTTTATGTTATTCTTCCTAAAATCAAGTTTTAAAAAAGCATCATCAGGACTTCAGTCAGGAAATATTGGATCAAAGACAAACTTTGATACTTAAATAGTACAACACTGATCAACTTCAGATCGCTTGCTCGTCCTCTGAAGCGATCACAGACTCAAACAACATCCTTTAAAGGGCGACGGGCATCCAGGTGTTTGTTCCAACCTCCCCAAATAAAACCACCCGGCCTTACAGAGACCAAACTCAGGCAGTCACGACAGACCAGAACCACAAGGTCAACGACAACCAAGTTGACTGTATGACTTCTATCCACAACAGCAGACAGTGTGTCAGGCTGATAGCAAACTTTCACCTCCATTTCCGTTCCCTGACTTTAGAAGTTGACTCGGCTGTAGACTCTGGTTGGCCTGCTGCTTCTTCGTGGCGTGACAGCAATGATTTGTTGCTGCTGGGGTTGACATTTTGTAAAGTTTTTATCGCTCGCTGCCATTTAGAGCTGACAAAAGTGACCTTGCTTAGGGGAGAAGGGGCAAGAGGGAAGCAATAAGAAGTGAGAGAGTTTCAAAGAGAAA
>OMNV01029122.1:11856-27093 GCA_900303265.1 Brotula barbata | reverse complement strand
GAGGGCGGAGCAGAGCTTGCACTTGTCAGCTTTGTGACCAATAAACTTCAATGTCAGACACTTAACAATTAATTCCAAGGCACAGCTGAGTGAGATATAAACTTTATTCAGTCATGCCATGTATAGTTATGAAATAATAAAATCTTCTTCTCCAGTAAGACGGATTCAGTTCAGTCAAACCCACAGTCTGTTTGAAGGGTCAATATGCTCGCAAATCTCTTTTCCAAATAGTTACAATGGATTTTGTGATGGAAACGGGTCGGTTTTATTGTCTTAATTCAAGCAAGGCAAAATGTGAATTGCAGCTAATTACTTGATCACATGCTGTAAGCTGAAAGCTTCGATTTAAGCTTGATCTTACATTAACTTGGTGGTTACTGCATGTGGAGAGGTCAGCACCAAGGACAGCAGGGATATGGAGGTCCATCAGACCACGGATGTTTTGCCAAGAACAGATGAAGGGGAACTAAACTGAACCAAAGAAGGAGTCATAGGCTATGCTGAAGCTACAGGCTGACTATATCTCACAGCTGATGTTTTGCCTCCACCACACAGATCAGATTTTTTCCAATCTGCGTGTTTTTTCACATCAAATTTGTGCCAATTTGTGTATTTCACCCTGTAAAATGAACACAACTTTGTCACTTATCTCTCTATATTACTTGCTGAGATTGTAGTGTTTTATGGTGTGACTGTCAAAAGCTTATAATAAATCAAAAAGCAGAATATTAGTTCTGCTGTTGATCAATCAGAGTAGAACAGGAAAGATGTCATCATTTGATTACGGTGGGTACATCTGGACAGTTCTCCTTCCCTGCGTCCATCAAAGCCACGCTGTGTTGCAAATGGTTTCTTTCTGACAGAGAAGTGCTGAGTAAAGTCTCTGGTAATGACATAAGTCCTCAGCATGTCTGCACAAGCTTTTCCATCATGAGGCCTCACGGCACCACCAGCACTGAGCGGCTCTTCATCAGCCTCTGACAAAACGCGTGGAACAAATGGCACCAGCCAAATGGAGAGGCAATAAGGCGAGGGGCCCTCTATGACATGTGTGTGTGTGTGTGTGTAAGTGCATGTGTGTCATGTGTGTGTGAGCGCTTGAGCACAGGAGTGTGTGTGTGTGTGTGTGTGTTGATAAAGTGTACCCAAGCAGACAGGACGTGGTGTGTGTGTGGGTTTTGCAGAGTGAATAGTGATTGTGTATTTTGAAAAGAGAGGGGGTCCTCTCTGTGTGAGAGTGAATGTCGGAGCTCTCTGTGAGTGAGGGAGTGTGTCTATTTGTGAGTGTGTGCTCGAGCTTTTGTGTGTGTGTCAGGATAGGCCAGGGTGGGTGAGAAAGAGCAGTCAAGTATGCCCCCATGTGACCGTTCTGAGAAGTAGAGGGTCGAGATGACGGACTTCTGGTTGCTTTTAGATGATTGAAGCCATATTCTCAGCCTGGCCCAAAGCCCAGCAGTGACATTAAAGAAAAAATCTTCCTTATGATCACCAATTTAAAAAAATGGGCGAATTTTAAAGGCCCTTCACACCCACACAGGTGTTATTGGGGCTGATTGAACCTCTTCTTTGGTGGACATGGTGTAAGTTTTCACACCCCAACAGGTGCAGCAATCTCATCAAGAGAATCAGAGAGCACAGAAGTCTGCACAGAGGACAAAATAATTGGACAACCCCGAGCGTAGTCTGTCATATATACTGGGAAAGGATGCACCAAGTTAAAATAACACCATAGAGACGATATTCAGCCCCTTGATTCAACAGACTCCACAAAAAAGGATAAAACACTAAGATTTAAAAGGCAAAAAGTCACATTGTCATCCCCAAGAGATGTTCTCCAACACAGTCAGGAGGGGAGGCAAGGAAAGTAAGCAAACAAAGCCACTGGGACAGAGATATTGTGTGTTTATCTTTTCTTATGAAAGCACAAATCAGCCTTTTTGTTTTGCTGTTTGTTATCTGATGGCCGTAGTGAGCTGCCCTTTGAGAGGTTCTATAAAAAGGCCTCATGATGAGAGGCTGCTCTTATCATCCACGAGAAAACTTCAAAAACAACAACAACAAACAAAGCGCAAAGCCAATCGGACCTGATGAGGACATCGAGCGTTATCGTGCCCTAATGCCCGAAATCGTCCCCAAATCTCTGTTTTTTTCCTGTTGAATTCCTCATTATCTCTCACTGGGCCAACCCCTCACAGATGGAACGGCAATCAAGCTCCCATTTCTTTTCCTTCCACGCACGCCTTGTTTCACTAGGTGGAAAAAAGAATCACGCCTATTAAATGCTTTCATCTGCCCACAACGTCACATCTGGGCTGGGATCTGACATCATGGCAGAGGCCCGTGTCAGATGTGGGTCCCAATTAGCAAACGTGGCTGCTTCACTGCCGCCCTCCCCTCCTTTTAGCCTTTTGAGCAAAGACAGAGACTGAAGCCTACATGAAAAGACCAGGGCCTGATGGGTAGCAGGGCCGGAGTGTAAAAGCAGTACTAATTGCACTTGGCTACTTTTTATGAAGCTGTAAGTGCTGTCTGCCACTCCAAAAGTCACACTGAGGCGACAACTACTCACTATAAACACGAATCCGGCTGGATTTGTGGTCGCTATGATCAAAGTCACAAATGCGGAAGGCGAGCATGTCTGCTGCTGAACACGGCACAGCATGTGTGTGTGTGTGTGAGAGAGAGAGAGAAACCAAGATAATGCTCTAGCGCTGTCGTAACTGTTTATGAGGTTGTAGGCGTGTCTTTGTGACAAAGGTTTGAAACCACTGTGCAAGTTGATGGGTGAACACGGCTGTAACATGCTGCCCTTAATGTGCGAGTTTAAAAATAATAATAATGATAATAATAGAGGTTTTCCTCTAGTATCATCACAAATTATCACTAAAATTGCAGTGCAGCGGTTCTCCAGTCGAGCCTCAGGCCTCAGCTGCTGTGTGCTTTACAACAGGAACATCAACACTTCAGTGTGACCCCACAAAGCTGAGTAAGACTAAGAGTACTAGAAATAATACATGGAGTATTCAAATATCATCTACACACCATGACTCAATCTCAAGTTACTCTCATATTGAGCACCATAACACGGCCATATGTGGTACACTCGCAGTATTAGTAGTATTAGATTACTGCTGACAGAAATGGCAGTAGTGGTAATAAAAGTAGTCATGATGGTAGTATTAGTAGTAGTAAAGGTAGTAGCAGCAGTCTTCTTGATAGGAGTAGTAGTAGTATCAGTGGTAGAGATAGTAGTACTAGTAGTCATGATAGTACTACTAGTACTGGTAGTGAAGAGACGTCAAGTATAGCGTGAAGACAAAATGAAAAGGTTAAAACAACTACAACATTGTCCTCAGCAGCTGATGCATTGTGTGTGAGTGTGTGTGTGTGTGTGTGTGTGTCCTTTGAGGTGTGTGTTTCCACCGTTTCTCTCTTTTTCGGAGGAACCTGTGAGTCACGTCTGCTCCCACCATGACTTAGTTACAAGCTGCTCCGCCGTGACTCTGTTGTTGTCTCCAACAACAACGTGAAAACACTCCAAAGCTGATTTTATTTGGAATAAACTTCCAGTCGTCTGCCTCTCCGCCTCTTCTTCTATCCTCCTCACCTTCTCGTCCTTCTCTCTCTCTCTCTTTCTCTCTCTCTGTCATATTCTTTTGCTCTTCACGTGAAAATAACTGCTTTTGCTCACGGTGTACCTACTGTAGAGGACACGCACACACTGATGGAGACAAGATTTGCAGAAGTTCTGTCTTTCAGATGTTTTTTATTGTCTTTTTCTTCTCCTTTTGCCCGTCTTTTCCCCATTTATTATCACCAGCTGAGAAAAACAGCCGAGTCTTTTGGCACCGGGCCAGAGCAAACACTGATATCCAGCCAGTCCCCCCCACTGTTCTCTCCTTCCACTGGCAGCTGTCCATAACTTAACACACACTGTAACAGTACACACACACACACACAGTCACTGGAGTGTCCACTGTAGCTGTTCGCTTGGCTGACATGCTCTACTATAATTGCAGTGGTGTGTTTGGGACACTACAGCCTACAGCTGTGGACCGTTCCAAAACCCAGTCTGCAGCCAACCAGAAATAGCAACAAACTATAGACAGGCAGAAAACAAACAGATGCTTTCAGCCTTTTAGATGGTTTCTACAGGCAGTTCTTCTCACAATTTTAAAGAGATTTATTAGACCGTTCACCACAGAGCAACAGAAGAGGTCGGAGAAAGTCATTAGCCAGTTTTAAAGTAATATTTATGTGTAATACAAGGAATGATGTCATCTTGTGCTTAGTTTAGCCAGCAGGCAGCAAACTTTTAGAAGTTAGAAAACTGGATGGACATAAATATAAATAACAACAAAATGTGACAGAGTGGAACCTTAACCCAGCTAATTTATTTTAGTTTGGAGTTGGTCCCTGAAGGCTCCTTGTTGCTCCCCATGCTCTCCCTGCTCTGCTACATCTGTTGGGGCGGGACAACATCCACCTTCCTGATTCTTTTCTGGTTATAGTTCTACCAGAGAGAAGAGCATTAATTCCACACATCTCTGTTTCCTCAGCTTAGGTTGAAGTGCCTTGCTCAAAGGCGTCTCAACAACAGAATCCGACAGTTAACACGAACCAGACCAAATAGTGGCTTTCAAAGCAACGAGCTCCAGCATCCGCGGTGTTTGACGTAAACTTTGGATTGTTAGGAACCGTTCCACCCCCCGTGCTGCTCTGTTCCACACACACACACACACACATGCTGACAGCTCGTTAATGATAGGTAATAAAGGTTGTGTAAACACATCTGTTGGCGCTGAGTTACCAGACAGTAAAAGGCCTTCTCTTCTGGCAGTAAAACTGCGGGCCATCAGGCCCAGTGGAGAGCAGTCATTATCAGTTCAGTGTCCTTGTTTTGAGCACCGACCCTCCACCGCCATTGATTTGTGCCTTTGCTTGTCACAGCGGTTTGTTTTCGTTTGCCCCGTCCGTCCCTTTTGTGGCACGTCGTTTGAAGGACGCCCTTGCTTTTTTGTATCGTCCTCAAGCTGATTCTTTGTTGCAAAAAAATAAGAGATCCAAATCTGACTTTGAAACGACTTTGTCCTTAAATAAAAATAGGTCATTTTGTGTGATTGCTTCGGGGTAAAATCAGGAGATTAGTACTTTCCCAAAACACACCAACCACGACAACAGTGCAAGCGGCAGGAGCTCCGTACTGGATGAGCAGGTTGTTTGAGAGCTCTCTCTGTGTGTGTGTGTGTGTGTGTGTGTGTGTGTGTGCCTTCAGGGAATAGATGCCACATGACCCCGTCTGCCTGATAACTAGATTTACCTCGTGCTCTGAACAGATGGGTATTAGTATCGTTAGTATTATGGAAGCGGTTTCCGAATGAGACGAAATCAATAGCGATGATTAAGCCCAATCAATAACAGTGATTAAATGAGATTTGACACAAAGGACAGGACGTCGGGACGCGGAGACAGAAGGGCTGAACATGTCCCAAAACACCGATTAAATTCTGCAGCAAGCTTTGTCACGCTCCGGCGTGAAAAGGAGGCCATTGGATAAAATTTCCAATTAAGAGGAAATCGCTGTTCACATTTCAAAAGAAGGAGCAGAGATTAAGGCTCAGATTAATCCTACACACGGGATGGGAATGGGGGAAAAAAATGATGCTGTTGTGCCTGTGGAAGTTGATGGTTTTCACCTTTTGAAATTCAGATCCAACATTCGGGGATGTGCGACACGCACACAATGCAGAGTAACTACACACAACGTGTCACATATCAGTTTGCAAGTCACAGGATTCGCTCACAAGAGGAAGCGTGCAGGTCAGGAGCTTTTTGACATGATATTGGGGATCATGTGATCTCTTGAGCCACACGAGGAGGGGAAAGCCAGGTTGTGAAATGCTGGTTATAGATATTTAAATCAGACATAAATAACCATGTACGAGACAAAACTGGAAACATGTGACTTTCTTCAATGAATCCTTTTAGCTGAGATTGTTATCAGTGAATCCATACTGAACCCGCCACTCCCAGATTCGACTGCTGTGGCATCCCACAACAACATTTATAGTGGAAGAACAGTCTCACAGTAAGGTAAATAAATAGAAATGCAGAGATCGGCCCAGTAACGCTGAGGGGAAAATAGTCAAATATTCATAAATACCAAGTAAACCATTTGCTTCAGAGTCAGCTCACGAGGGGAATCATGCAAATGGGGAAACGTGTGCACAGAACGTTTAGACCAGCTGTGCACTAATGCTTCATTTCCACTATTGACTAAATCAGTTGACAACTGCAGAATTTAGTTGCGTTGCAGATTTAAAGAAAAAAAACCTTCAGACTTTTCTCCTCTTCGCACACACGTTCTTCCCTTTCTTTCTGTTTTACAGAAACAGCGTGCGTCGTGCAAACAATAGCAACAACACAACGAAGTAAAAACGTCACAGAACTGCCTCATCGTTTTTTGTTACAAAAAAAAAAAACAAAACACAAATCCTGTAAAAGATGAGATTTTACATGTAGCCACAAGATAGTTGAGAGGGAAAAGGAGGTGGGTGTGGTGCTCTCAACAAGTGCACACACACACACACACACGCACGCACGCACGCACACACGCACACACTCATCCATGCATATTCACACCGAAAGCACATCTATTTTCAAACTCGATAAGCGATTCCAGGTGTTTTTGGCGCCCTGCCTTTTCCTCCTCTGCAGAGACTATGAATTAAAAATAATTTAGAATAAAACGTCGGCCATGTTTCGAGGCCAAGGCACATGGTTTTAATAGAGCTTACACCTTAGGGAAGAGCAGAGGGTAAGGGGAAAGTAAGGAAAAAGAGATGGAGACGTTATCAAGCGTCGGAGATATTTAGGGAAAAACAGTTGATTTTGTCAGCTTGTATACTTTATTCTCTTTATGGTTGATTATGATGGCTCTCAGTTTGAACTTTGCTCTAATGTATCCACAACTTAATTCATCCCCCCGAGTGTGAAGGACTGAGCGATGAAGGAGAGCGAAGAAAAAAAGAAAATGAGCAGAGAAATGTGTCCCGACTTGTCTCCATTCAGCCTCCCAGACTTGTTTATGTCAAATCAGCAAGTGGGGGGAAGGGTGATGACACGTTTTTTTTTTTGTGTGGTGTGTGTTTGTGTGTGTTAAAAACAGATAATTGTTTGGCAACATAAGTATGAGTTTACAGGGAAACAAGTGATCAGAGAGATGGGCTGATGATGAGGGAAGGAGGGAAAAGTCCATCTGCAAAGACGACGAGATGGACGGAGTGAAGAGGGGGAAATTACAGTTACAGTTACAGTTACAGTGCGGGGATCATCACAGTAGAAAACCTTGATGTTCCTAGATGTGTGTGCTTAATGTCAAGTATAAACTTTATTGCTCTTAGAGGATATTTTGAGTTTTTTTGGGGTTTGGTTTGTCATTTCTTTGAAGATGAAGAAAATTTCCTCCCTGGAAACCTGAAACAAATTCACAAATTTAAGCAATAATACTCTTTTTTTTTGGCTAAATATTACCAAAATAAAACCGGCGCAAGTTAAGATTCAGAAGTTCTGTTTGGTTTTTTTATTGCTCTCCAAAATGAAAGTCTTTTTTCCCCTCTTATGTCCTCCACGAGCAGGTCAGACATCAAGGTCGACAGCCCGGTGACCCCGAGCTGGTAAGAATTGAGCGTTTTACTCAAGAGCACTTCAGCAGGGCGGATGCGTCCTCAGCAGCAGTCGTTTCAGGTGAAGGGCGTCTCTGTTGTCCCTACATCACCCTGCTCTGCCTCACACAGTCTCATTACCGTCTACGCCTCTAAAACGTCACGCCATTTATCCAGTGCTGCAAGTGTACAGCATAACTCCCTCTCTCTCCACCTCCATATTAGAGATTTAAAGAGTTAAAGCTGGAATCCTCTCTGTGAATACCGCACAGTTTTATGTTTCACCCCATTCCACTGTACGATGAACAGAATCCGTCACTTTCTCCCATCATGCATTTCATCCAGATGCCATTTTGCCATGCCAGACATTTCACCTGCTTGAGGTCGTCGCTCCTCACCTGCCCTCCACCTGCAGAGGTCCCGGGTGTGTGAGCTCCCTCCTGCTGAGGCATGTGATGCCCCTTGCATTGTTCCTGGCTTTGGCTGCACCTCAGGTCCTCACTGCGGGCCTTTGTCCCTGACAGACGGTGAGAGAAGGACGCATGTTCACACAAATGAGGAGAAACAAACACACACCCTTGGATAGTACACACGCTATATATATCTGTACATAAGGTGTGTGTGTTGTTCAGCAGGTTTCTTTTCTTTCTCGGCCTGTCTCCCGTTTTGCTGTACTTACTCCCAAATTATTATCACCTGTCTTCCTCCTCCTCCTCCTCATTGAGTCCATTCCCCCTACCCTGCACCAGTTTTTGTTATGTCTGTATAGTCTGCCTCTGGGTTGATGTGTCTGTGGTCCCTTGTGCACGCTCAGAAAAAGGCTTCTACTTCTAAGTTTGGTCGCAGTGCCAAGGCGTGGACAGCTTCAATAGAGTTAAAGAGGAGCAAAATACAAACACAGTGTTTTCATTAACCGCTTAAAGAGCATCTTCATAAAGTTTTATTTCAAATGGCAGCAAAATGTCAGGGGACTTCCAGGGTCATAGAGATGTTACAAAGAAATCAAAAATGCCTTCATTTAAAACAGAACGGGTCACTTTCAATATTCTATTTTGTGTTTAATGTCTTTGTACGTGATGTACTCACTTATTAAGTATTAATGAGTTGTATTTCCAAAATGACCAGACGTGAAAATGCGACATTTCTGTGCGATCGCTCCATCAGCTGAACAAACAGTGAGCGAGCCTGATAATCAATAAAACACAGCGGACACACACAGGCACGACCGTTTCCAACCTTTAATTGCTCAAAGACGCGGTCATCAAAGAGCTGAATTGCCAAAAGGTGGCGTGTTCCTTCAGCGCAACATGTGCAGCCTTACGCACACTCAGAAACAGTCGGATCTTTTGGCTCAGGTTTTGGCTCCATTTCCTCCTTCTGTGGATTTGGCCAAAACAATGGAAAAATCATTTTGGAGAGGCAGAGTCAAATTTCCAAGCAGGCCTCTCTCGCCGTCCCAAACAACCACAAATATTTAAGCGCTTGATGCTGCAGCGCATCGGCCCGTGTTGCACGCAGAGACGATATGCATTCACGCACACGTATTTTGTCATTTTTGTCCAAATTTTTTAAGAACAAAAACAAACAAACAACACCGTACAAACGGGAAAACTCTGCAGAATGATCTTGCCGCCATTGTTGCTCGGAGTACTTGTTGGTCTGTGAAGCTCAAGTTTATGAAGCGTTTAGAAGGATGTACTTTTATGATACGAGTAAAAAACAATGGGAAATAACAAAACAATAACAAAATGATGAAGCTGTGGTCTCAAACAAAAGACTGTGGAACTTTCTGCAGTGAATAAAAATCTGTTGGGGTTTTTTTTTTTTTGGTGAAATTCTTCATAAAATGGGTTCGGTTTGGTTTTTATTGAATTTTGAATAAGAATATTAAGACCACACGTTGTAGGCTTCTCCTGTTGTACCAGTGCAGTACACACAAGCTTTTTTTCTGTGATTTTTCTGTATGGTTATTCAGTTCATTCCTTAGATATGCTAATGTGGTCTCTTTCAGAGGCACGTCTTCATTTAGTGATGGACAGCAGCTGCATTTAGCTGCTCTAACCACTCGGCTGGTGCACACTTTAGATTATCACCATCATAAAATCACGGCACGCCTCATTACGTGGGACAGGAGTCCACATCGGGCGCAGCGCTGGCCAGAAATGCACATTTGCGAAGCCACGTGGACAGAATTTTTGTGCAAAACGTACAAACTGCAAGACAAACTCACTAACACATGCATACACACACATATTTACACATGCTGGGGGCCGACACATGGTGGGGACCACCCAAGAAGGACCCCTCTCTTTGAAAATAATGAAAATTCCGCTGCAGCCCGGTGTTGCACAGCGGGCCGAGGCTGCGCCGAGTCTACACAGGAGAGTGTGTGAAGGTTTGCATCCCACCTGGCTGCCATGGTTGCTGAGTATAGACTGAGAGCCGTAATGATAAACAGTTACAGTTTTCCATTTGAGAGAAGAAGAAAAAAAAGCCCCTCGGTGAGTTTTGGGATGCAGCAGACAGAGTACCAGAAGCTGAGCAGACATATGGGGGGCATCACATTTAGGAACAAACGGAATGATGATGGATGCTGTTATCTCTCTAATAAAGAGAGGATGAATTAGAATATTGTTTTATTCTGAAGAACATACAGATTCTTCCAGTATGTTAAAACTCTGTATGGGATTAGGAAAAGAATATTAGGGTGTGTTGAGAGGACATGGATGTTATGAATTTCATTTTCTTGCTACTGATGATGGAAACATTATTTCACGGTCTCAACGTAGGAAAAAAATCATGAAATTACATGAGAAAATAGTAATGCACACATTTTTTAGTCCCTGACAGAAAAAAAGATGTTTTTGTTGTAATATGATTACAACTCAAACACAACATTCAAAACATCCATTGTTATCAATTGTAAAATCAGCCATGACACAACACACACATGCACACAACCACAGAAAGACCCTCAGTCACACAGACAACATGCACACACTCCCACTCAGCCAGTGGGTACAAGGGGAAAGCAGTAGTGAAAACATGGCAGTGGTGAAACATCAGACTTTCCTGCTGGCTGAAACAATACGAAGGAACCACATGGAGTCAAGAGGCTCTCAGACTTCCTGAGACCAAAATCTGTGCACCCAAAGAATGCAGAACAGAGAAAGCCGTGATTGCTATTGAAGTTTCAAGGTAAAGAACGGAAGAGTCCGAGTGTTTTTTTTAAAGCGGAGGACCCTCCGTCCTACAAACCTCACATCCATCACTCAAGGCAGCCACTCCCCTGCTCGGCAACATGAGGGACTTTGGCAAATTCCGCACCTCAAGCCACCAATCATAACATGAAATGATTTGCACCAGTGAAATGTACTGAATGTGATTATTACAACAACAAAAAAAAAAAAAAGGAAAACCTCAGCACCCCACTGCTCCTGTCAGCCTGTTATGCTAATGTTGGTTATGTTCCATCAAGCAAATTTACCTAATAGGTCCTGGTCTTTGTATTTTCAAAGTGGGATTGTCCCCGTTCCAAGAACAGCCTGGTTTTGTTTCTTTCTGCCTTTTAACGTAACGATTCGGCCAAGTGCTTTGGCTCTCTGATGCCATTAACTTATAGCACAGCGCAGTGTTTAAAGAGTAAAACGCCTCTGTAATGCTGCTAAACCTGAGAGGAGTGAAAAACACACACGTTTTACACTTTTCGCCTCACCGTTCATTACTTTCCTGAACTTTGACCTTCTTTTGCTGAATTTCCAGTCGATTGCCAGTGGGAATCACCTTTGAGCAAGCTTTAACAGTAGCTCCAATGACGCTAAGACGGGTTTTTTTCTAACAACTGAAAACGATGCTGAGGGTGAGAGCTGCGAGTGCAACAACACAATAAATCCACACGGAGCTAAAGGGGTCACGTAGGCAACGCTAGCAATGAAAACAACCTTCTGAAACATCTCTCCTATCGTTGCCCTGATGCTCTTACATCTGTCTTGTAAGCTGTATATATGTCATTGCAGGGAAAGTGAAAATAAAAAAAAGTGTCTGTTTGCGTGTGTGTTAAGCCTGGGTGAGACTTAATTCAAAGCAGGCTGAAAGTAAGCGTTCAGGGTAGCGTGAGTGTGTGTCCCAGAGAAACACGGGAGTAGTGGAGAGGTTACTCCAGTCCAGAGGCTTGGTCCTGTGCCAAACACTCTTGACCCAGAACATTTTGTACCGTAGTGAAGGCATGCAGGCTACAGCCATTGTCCTGATACAATCTTACTTTAACACACAGGCATCAACACTGGATTATACCTCTATCTTTGTGAGGACCAGAGATTTGTTTTTAGAGGCTATTCCTGGAACTCCAAATTTGGAAATTAACCCAAATCTTAGTTTTTTAATCTAAACTTGATACTAATGGGACACATGTAAGAATAATGACATATATGGGAAAATATGGGAAAACTAAAGAATACAGTCTCACTTTGCACTTTTTGTCCTCATGTGGTAGTGTAGAAATCCTCCTCATACAAATATAAATACACACACACACACTTGTGAATATGTCTTTACTCTGCTTCTGCCTGTTTAAAGGGAGGAACATTTTCAGAGACATTAAATAAGATGGACTTGTTTTGCTCATAAAGATTTCACAAAACGAGTCAAACAAAATCCATATTTCACATTCGCCTGACAAGTAAAAGGAATTAAATTAATCCCTTCGTTCATTTTGTACGGCTACTAATTTCCATGCGTGTCATTTCCCATTCGCTCTTCGTTCACTTTATTCGTTCCATCGGCTCGCTCCAACACAAACATCTCTCAGATTAAATGGATGACATACTTAAATTTCCCCCGTGCATTGCAAATGTCAAGCAGAATGCAAACACACACACACGGAGGCATATTCCGCGTTCAATCGCTCACACAATGTATACACACACATGTGCCCTCCGTGTATAACCGAAATACCACTTAACCAACTTCAGTGCAGTTTTTGAAGCACGCTGACAGATTTACACACATATCTTCCACTAATAAGTTCGGCCCTGGATTTATAAACTCAATTTAGCTGTGGTTAGCTTTAACCGTTAACCATTGCCCCCACCCCACGAGACTTAATAACTCGAGGTGGACACAGTCATCCCCTTGTCTCTCCGTCTGGCAGACCCCACACCGTACACACACTCACACATGCAGATTTGCACACACGGTACACTGAGCTAAGTATAGTCGTGTTGGCTAACCACACGCTGAGCTGGAGGTTTGGCTCCAACTGCCAGGCTGGCTTTCCCCCAGCATTTAGAAGTGTCCGTCACACACAAACACACAATCACACTGGGACCCGGGCTATTTTCAGACACCCAGTAAAATGTGAACACTAGCTGCCCACGACGCAACCTGAATGCACACACAGACACGCACGCACACGCACGCAACGTACATGGCACTGAGGCGTATTTACACTTGATAAACACCTGGTGGTTGAGCTATAGCTATCTCAGGAGCCCTTTTACCTGAGCTCAACCGAGCTTTTAGGACCTTTAAATACCCGACCAGTAGCCACACGCCCTCCTCGGGGACGCAGTACTTTACTTTGATAGGCTGAGCTGCCTGGCGTGAGCAGAGCCACCAAGGGGAGTGACAGAAATCACAGAAGCATTTCACTTGTGTAAATTAGAGCATTAGTTTATGTAAGGACAAAGTTAATATTAAACCTGGCTTGGTTTTTGTTTTGCGCGGCCATATTGAAACGTTGGCACGCTCGTCGTTTGTCCTTGTTCTATAGACAGAGGAACCTTTTTTCTTTGCAAAATAGCAAGTCCTTATTAAAACCATGTCAGCAACAGGCTCGCAAGCATCATTAAAAGTGGCGTGACCTCAAATGACAGAGAAAACAAATGAGACACTGTGTTCCAGAACAGCTGTGAATCAGAGGTATACAACTCCAGGGAGAACGATAACTCAGAGAAATGACCGGACTATCAAATCATTACAATCACCGTCTACCAGAGAGAGAACAACCAGCAAGAGCTGCAACTTAATACCTACTCTGTAAAACGTGACCACCCCAACAAGGACCTCAATTATCTGCAGGCCACCCCCAGCTCCGGCCCGACCCCACTTCCACGGTAATAACCTTCCAAAGTAGACAGGAGACCCCTAAATAGCAGCACTTAGGAAACCACGGGTGGGTAGACAACTACCCATGGGGCAGGCACTGTTCCATAACCTACAGATTCATACACACACACACACATATATACATAGCCCCCCAGCTGAGAGCAATCCCAGCCAAGCGATTAGGACTTAGCTAATGAGTAGCCTTCAATAAACCAGTGGCTCCTGTAGGCCCCTGGGCACCTGGCTGACCCAAACCACTGCGTCCTCCCTGATGCGATCTCCCACCTTTCAAACGATAATAAAGAAGGTAACGCTCACGGTAGATGTGTCATGTGGTTTGTGTACACAGCCTGCGATGACGTTCTTTGTGTCTGCGGCCTCCAGAGAACCAGACATCACGACACCATCAGTCCGTCCAATCTAACCGTATCAAAGTGGAGAAAGATTTACGAATTATAAACAGGTCTAACGGCGCACAACATAACAGAAATATTCAAGAGAGGAGCTTATGAGAGAAATCTGGATGTTACCACGGTTTATTTAATCAAAAACACAGCCAATAAGAAACACATTGGCTGAAGAATGAACTTTTATAATGGTGTGTGTGTGTGTGTGTGTGTGTGTGTGTGTGTGTGGGGCAGGCCTGTGTGCTCGGGTCGATTGACCATGACGGTGCTTGTGTGTGTGTGTGTTTGTTCAATTGAAATCATTTTGGGAGCCCAAACACAAACTGGCAAGTATGATCTCTACTGGCTCTCAGCCCCACACGGAGCCTTGAACAAACCAAACGAAATGAGTAAAGACAGAGGACAATCAGCTCACTGTTTCCTCTGTTGGACTTTTTAGGTGAATCCCAGAACATCCAGACACCCAGACATGCCTCTGACTGTCTGTCCGACTGTCTGTCTGACTGTCTGTCTGACTGTCTGTCTGACTGTCTGTCTGTCTGTACTCCCAGAGAGAAAAGGTCAACATACTGTGGACGTGGTGGGGCATGCTGGGCGGTTGGAGAAATGTAGGATGGAGGCATGCGTGAGAGTGTGTGTGTGTGTGTGTGTGTGTGTATGGGTCAGACTGCAGGTGTGTGTATAGGAAGATTTAGTAGCAACTGTAGCTTCTGTGTTAGTCACCACTAGCGTGGGGTGAGAAACCCCATATATAACACATTTTTCAACGGTTGACTGGTGTGTGTGTGTGTGTGTTTATGTGTGTGTGGGTTGATGTAACGTTTCACAAGTGCCTGTGTTGTTCTAATTGGTAAATATTTTTACCAAACAAGGCAGAGAGGCTCATGTTTACACGACATACATTTTTAAAGAGATTCTTCCTCTTCCCCCTGACCCTCATCTTCCTCCTCGTCCTCCCCTTCCTCCGCGTCTTCTTCAATTGCAAGGCACGGATCCACAAGCACAAATGCACACATGGACACACACACACACACACACACACACACACACACTGTTCTTCA
>OMNV01029121.1:9723-37589 GCA_900303265.1 Brotula barbata | reverse complement strand
GGCGGCCGCCGCCACAGCCAAACGGACAGCGTTGAATGGGAGCGAACGTTAATGTGTTTCAGCGCAGGGACGTTTAAAAAAAAAAGTGTGTTTCGCTTAATGTGATATTCTGCTCAATGTCACTCGTCAAAGTCGGCGCCTCTGGACGTGTCCCGTAGAATAAGGACTCGCCGAAAGGTGTGGAACGTGGACGGTGTGAGATGTGATCACTTTACAAAAATAAAAGCTCGTTCCTCTCAGCACACAGGAGAAAAAAAGGAGGTTACAGCATCATACCGGAGCAGGATCAGGGTCTAAATTTAAATGGAGGTTCTGGCACCACTTCATCGACTCACAAGGCGCCGGGAGACTTTAATGGTGTTTGAATAATGAAGTTTAATAAAGTTAAAGAAGTTCAACTGAGCGTGTTCAAACATTAAAATTGTTGTTTTTTTAATATAGTAAAAGTTGCTTACACTATGGAGGCATTCCTAAACTTAAAAAGTGAGATTTTAAACACATTTGAGCTGCGGAAAACAGGAAGAGACATCTACAGAGTCATTAACATGCGCATCAATATTGTGTATTTAAGAGTATCTCATTATGTGGAGTACCGCGGAAGATATCACGCCAACGTTTCATTTGCCTCCAAAAACGATTACAAAATTCTACAAGGCCCAGAATGTTGTGTTTTTGTTTGTTTTTAGAGGTTATTCCATGTTGTATATTTTCATTCCTCTGGGAGTTCAAGCAAGACTGCAAGATTTTCAATTATCCAAATGAGCTTTTCCAGTAAACTATGACGCAGGAGTGTTCGGCTGTACGTCTATAACGGGCGCTTGGACAAATAACGGGCGTATTTTAAGACGGCCTCATTTTCAACGTCTTGTTATGGGAACGATGATTGGAGTTTCAACAGGAGGGGGGAAAAAAACGGTCCCGGCGTCCAAAAGATCCTTTCCTTCTATTCTTCGGGCGTCTGTGTGTCCCTGTTGTTATTCTCCTCTACGTTGATGAAAGATGGAGAGGAAGAGGAAGGCAGACGCACAAAAAGAGAGCGAGAGAGAGAGAGAGACAGAGAGAGATTCTCTGTCGCAGAGGGCACTGATGATACCTGACAATAGTCCTGATACAGATTTTGTTTTGGAAAAACATCTCAAACAGGCCCTGAAAGAATCTAACTTGGCGTTCGGTGTCATTACGAGGACAAACAAAAATCCAGACCGGGGCGGCTTTTAAAGTCCCGTGGTGCCATTTATTCCTACACATTATGGTTTACGCCCTGCCCGTCTCTCCCGGTCCCCCCCCTCAGCCACGTGTTCGTTCAGGACCCCTTTAATGCTATTAAACCTGGACCTCGAGGCCTGCTGAGGTCTGGAGTACCTGAGTAGTTCAAATAATTGCTCTTTCTGGCACCTCCCGGCATCATTATCTGTCTTACTACATCGTCGGGTGGTGCTGCTTATTTTGGCAGGAGGCAATCTGGCCCTGAGGCTACGGGGGATTCCTTTCCCCCATGTGTCAGCTAATGTTTACCAAGGCCTGAGGACGGATCACAGGATTTCATAATCCACTGCCCATACAGTGGAGCAAGGGCAGAAAAATAATTCTCTTTGTGTCAACAGTTGTTTCATTCATGGGTAATTTCCCCATAGCTCACCACATGCTGCAGCCAGAGATAGAAACAGGAAGAGAGGGAGAGGGAGAGAGGGAGAGAGGGAGAGAGATGCACAGACAGAGATATCCACACTCAGGAGCACCGCTTCCCAGGAAACCACTTCATGATTCGGCTGGAAAGCCCCGCCATTTGTATTCCACCTGCGCTTTACCTCCCCGCTCGCGTGTTTTAACTCCCCGTGCGTTTGAATTTATGAGATCTGGACCGTATTAGTCGGGACTGTATTAGCGGGTGATGTCAGCGGTTTTGTAAGCAGAGGGACATCTCCGGAATCGCTACTCAACACTTTCTGGCTCCTATGATGTTGACTATTTTCAAAAACGCTGTTCGGGATCAGTGCACAGTGGAAGTGAACTCTGTATGGCAGCACTGGAGGATAAACTTGCTGACACCAAAGCGCGGAGTGTGTGAATCTGAATTTCAGATATCTGACACCTCGTACAGCAGGATAACATCCTCTTTGATACCCAGGCAACAAATGCCTGCTTAGGAACTCATAGAGTACTCAGCTTCATAGAGGGTTTTTATTAATACCAGATTATATGCAGCCATTGTCTCTCTTTCTCACACACTCACACACACACTCTCACACACATACAGACACAATTGTTCTTGGCCTTGCCCACATATTGGTCCAGCCAATGTGCAGTTAAACCCACAAGGCAGCAAACAGAGAGGCCAAAAACAAAATCTTCCAGTCTGTGCTGCTCTTATGAACTTCAGCCACCCCAGTGATGAAAAAGGTGGAACAACACTGCAAGCCATCACCCGAGTGTTTATGGGCAAGGCATCGTGGCCGTTGGCAGGCCTCTAAATGTACTTTTCTATCCTCTCCCATTGATTGATTACTGAACCGCCGGATGGGACACAGAGGATCATCTCAAGGCGGATGAAGGACGATTTGAAGAGTTTGCTATTAAAGGCCCAATCAGCCATTTTTGTCCAAATAAATCTGAAGTATGTTTTCATTTTTCCTCTGAAATACAACTCACATACATGTACTTTCCTTTTGAATGCTTATACTGTATGTAAGCAGAAAGCTTTGGTTCGTCCGTCGCTGACGTAAGCAAACCTTCATTAGCCTCCATCCTTATACGTGTTAATAAGCCTGTCAATCAATTTGTCACTAAGTGCATGTTCCATTCCGCTCTTTTCAACCCCGGCCTTCATTTTCCACCTTCACGGACACAAACAGCCACCGCAAACGTCATTAATAACGAGAAAATGAGCCGATGGGAAATCATAAACAACATTATGAACTCGGGCTGCTCCTTATGTGGCGTTTACAGCTGACATCAAATGTTACGCCGCGTTTAGGTGGTGATGGGTAGGAGAGATGTGGATCCACGGAGGTTTTATCTCTCCGTACGATCGCACTTTAAGGTACTGAAAGATGACCCACTTAGGAATTAACTTTAAATGAACATCAATAGGTAAACATGCTGCTAATTATTTACTTTACTTTTATGTAAATGAGAAGTCTTAGTGCAGACGGTGTATAAAAAACAACTTTCTGTACTCGCACAAATACTGACTCAGTGTATATATAATATAATATCTGTTTATTTTGTTATTACTATCAATGAAAGTAATGTACATGTTATGTAGCTATTACATATATTTATTCTTCATTTACCTCATCCCTAGTTGTTATAAAGCATCTCTAATCATCTATCCATCATCCATCTATCATCGATCATCCATCCATCATCCATCCATTCGTCCATCTATGCATCTATCATCCATCCATCCATCCATCATCCATCTATCATTGATCATCCATCCATCATCCATCCATTCGTCCATCTGTGCATCTATCATCCATCCATCCATCCATCATCCATCATCATCCATCTATCATCGATCATCCATCCATCCATCCATCCATCATCCATCTATCATCGATCATCCATCCATCCATCATCCATCCATTTGTCTATCTATGCATCTATCATCCATCCATCCATCCATCATCCATCATCATCCATCTATCATCGATCATCCATCCATCCATCCATCCATCATCCATCTATCATCGATCATCCATCCATCCATCATCCATCCATTTGTCTATCTATGCATCTATCATCCATCCATCCATGCATCCATCCATCATCCATCCATCAGCATAAATCCATCCATCCATCCATCCATTCATCCATCTATGCATCTATCATCCATCATCCATCCATCATCCATCCATCAGCATAAATCCATCCATCATCCATCATTCATCCATCTATGCATCTCTCATCCATCATCCATCTATCAGCATAAATCCATCCATCAATCCATCATTCATCCATATATGCATCTATCATCCATCATCCATCATCCATCATCCATCAACCATCATCCATCCATCCATCCATCCATCCATCCATCCATCCATCATCATCCATCCATCAGTATCCATCAGTATCCATCATCCATCCATCATCATCATCATCATCCATCCATCCATCATCCATCCATCCATCCATCCATCTATCTTGTGTTGTCTTATGTCTGGTCAACTTTTGCAAGAAAAATAATTGATGTTAGCGTCTGAGTTTAGTTCAGCTGGGGGCGAGGTAAAATAATAATATCTTCCATGACTCAGTATAAATACTCCTGATGTGGATTATTAGCACAAAGCATCGTTCTGTTCCATTTCTGTTTGTACACATCGATTTTCTATATTCTTCTATTCGGTGCACCCAGACTTAACTGTCTAATCATGTGATATCTGCCACGAGCTTGTAAGCCAGAGAGAGTGTGTGAAAAGTGTAATCTGTCAGAAAAACACAGCGCGATGAAAACAGAATATATTTTACAGATTAATCTCATCGACGGCAACGACACAAATCCTTAATCAGGTTCAGCGTTTGCAAACAAAGGGCAAAAATCAACGCCCGGCCCCGTGGCCGCTCCCACACGAGGGCCGGCTCCACACCCCCAGGTTTAGACGCTGCTGTAATGAGATATAGTCAAAAGTGGGCAACTAATCTGATATTTCACCTCAGAGAGAGATAGGAGAGATCTAAAAAATGTATCTGGAGTGGGCAGTAAGAGGATTACAGTATGGAAACGGATGTGTGGTGGCATTTTAATCCACTCACGCCGAACCCTTTCAAGCTGCCCCAATCTGCTGCATGCACATAAAGACACTGGTTTCAGAGCAGGAACTCCTCACACCTCCCACCTCCCACTCCCTCCGCCTTTTCATTTGGTTTTGTCTCCAAAAAAAGACTAAAAAAACAGGAAGAGTGGACAGGCCGAGCCCAGGTTTGATTACGTTTGTCCGTCCCCTGTGACAGCGCCGCACCGCTATGTGTCTCCGGTGAATTAATCTAGATTGAAGACTGACATCGCTCCAGTAGCTGTTTCCGTGTGTGTGTGTGTGTGTGTTTGTGTGTGTGGGTTGGTGTATAACACGCATTTGTTAGTGTGTCCATCTGTGCATGTGTCGATAATGACCCAGGAGTCTGTGTGTGGTTTGTGTTACACGTGCGTACCCCTGTGTACAGATATGTCCCTGTCAGTGTGTGTGCGCCCGGGCTTTAGTGGCTTAGAGGAACCTAATCTCATGTAGCCACACTTTGAGGATGCCAGATTAAGTGTAACCTGACTGCAGAGGGCAATTAATCTTCCTTCTTTATCCGGGCAGCAGCTTTAATTCAGCCACGGGTTGATCATAGCAACAATGTGCCGCGCGAGAGGTGAAAACGCACCCGTTTGACCTTTTGGCGGGTTAACGTCGGCGCTCATTTCGGGGGAACGATAGCGCGGAGGAGTTTTTTGCAGCGGGGTCGCAATCAAAATGAAGTCATCACTCCAGAGGACGCAGCTGTTCCACGCAGGCGAGGTTTGCCCCGAGGGGTGGAAACGGAGCAGCGCGCCGATCGTCGTGACGACCCACGGGCGCGCGCGTGTGTGTGTACGTATGTTTACCATCACGGGAGGGCGGGGCCATCAATAAGCAGTGACGGGTGGCAGAGGTGGGGAGAAATAACAGGTGTCAATCTTCATTACATCCGATCTGCCGCCTCTCCAAATTCCAAATTATCCCCCAATCAAGGAGAAAAATGGAGGCTGGGACGCTCTTGGAATTTGACATTCTAATTAATTACAGGAGGAAGTGATACGCACCTCGTGTCACCTTGAAGCATGTAACCACAGCGTGTGCACGGCATCGCTTAATTAGTCCGGAGAGAGAGAGAACGAAAGTTTACCAAAATAAGGCAGAGGAGGGACGATAATTTACTCTTTTCTTTTTACTATAACGACAGTAAAGCGTAATATACATGTAATAAGCGTACGTAGAGGCGTAGTGTCTTTGAAGATATAAAACTCCAGCTGTCCTGATAGCAGAAGTCACCGAGGACATAATGTGTGTGTGGTGTGAAACGGGCTCCAGTTTTATTATCAAATCAGTTGTGGTGAATTAAAGCAGCGTCTTTCATCCTGTCCTATCATTTGTTATTTAGCTCCCTCATGCCAACCCTCAGGCCATTCAATCCCAGATTATAACAGCCAATTTCATTCTTACAATCAATTACAGGTTCATCGTGAACGGTTTACTGCGAGGGGGACAAATGTGGAACCGGCGCTCCTGCCTGTAACTCGACCGACGTGCATCTTTGCCTCTCGGTGTCGGTTTCGCGTACGCACGCGTGCGTAACCTCCTCAGCCGTAAAGTTCTTTACAAGCGGCGGCACAGATTTGCGCATAAATTAAACTTTTTCAGCGAAGCCGGTGTCCTTGTGAGCGGCGGAGTGAGAGTTTTGTAGCGTTGCAGATGGCTTGATAAAATAAAAAAAAAATTTAAAAAAACTTCTCTCCTAATCTACATCAGCTGTAGCGTTTCATGTTTGTGTACTGTGTGTCACTCCGCGCTCGAGCCAACATCCTCCTCTGGTGTGATTTTTATACTTGGCAGGCGTGCGAATCGCTAAATCTGGGTTGCCCGGAAAGCCGGAGTGGGAGACACAAAATGGCTCCTTTTTTCTCTCTTTCCTTTTTTTTTTTTTACCTTGGGGCTCTGAAGGGATCCGACTGTATATCTGTAGATTTATTTTGTCTGATCACCACCACTAAATGCGTATTTGTGCAGTTAAAAGAACAGCTGTGTGATATTTGACCCGCCGGCGTCTGCGTCGCGTCATCGATTTCCTCGCCTGTTTTCCTATTTCGTCGCCACGTACGGAATCTTAAAGGAATAAACTCTTCGCGCGACCCGGCCGCCTCCCGTTCCTCGTCCTCCCGTTACCGGCGGAGCTGTGGCAGTCATCCGTCTTCCCGTGTCCCCGACTCAACTGTATTCAACTGCTTAGCAAATTGTCAGACAACCTACAAAGAGAATTATGGGCCCTGAGGGGTCTTGGGGATATTGCACCATTGGCAGTTTTATCTTGGGGAGCTGCAGGGCCCAGACAATGCTCCACTTAAGTGTGATGACAGACTAGAGGGGATGTACCCAGGCCATTTCTATAAACTACAAAGCCCTCACAGCTGAAGCTAAAACTCCTTGGCATCCCTTGCTGAACTTGTCCCCGCAGGGCGAAAGGCGAGCGCATAAATTCAGCCGATCGGGCAAATTGAAGAATGGAGCTGTATATTTGAGCGGCGTTCCATTAGTGAAGTAAACGTACGCCTTCGTCGCGGATCTGAACCCGCTCGGCGTCCCCGTTCGAGACATTTCCTCACAAAATTTGGGTTTTGACGGAGGTGAAACCAAAGAGAGCCGTCGAACTTCACGACTACCTGCAGACGGCGAGTTGGCAAGCGTTGGCCTGGGCTGTGTTTACACGTGCTCCGCTCGAGGGGGGATCATAATAGCGGAAGATACGCGGCTGAATGCATGCACGACACGCACACTCGAGAGGAGCGGATACACTTTGAAGTGGTTCTTAATACGCAGACGGCGGATTCCTGCAGGGATGAAGACGAGACGGCGGAGAGACGCGGGAGCGCGCGGAGGAGGAGGAGGCTCATTTTTCTTGCTTTGCTAGGTGAACGCGTCGGTTTGATGTTCCCGTGGCCTTTGTGTCATTTTAATTACAGCAAACACCGTCCGTGGACCTCTCCAGCTGCCGTTCCTATATTGGCCTATTGATGAGCGCGTTGCTCGCGTGTCATATAAACTCTCATATTTGTAATGAAAGCCCGCCTCCAGCTCCTCCAATACCTTTTCTCTTATTCCCGCGTGCGTCCCGTGCCGTAGACGGTACGCAGAGGTTTCTCATTAAAGCCGTAATGAACAGGAGAGCGAGCCCTGGGAAAGGTGCTTCATCAACACGGGGTGAGCAGCAAGGGGGGGTCCCGACTCGGGCTTTGGTCCAGAGCTACGTGAACGCCGAATCCTTCCTTCGTTACAATCCTCCGAGCGAGTGGCTGTAGATAAACAGAGGGATGGGGCTGACTGTGTGTTTTGTACGAGCGGTCCTCGTGCCGCCTGACCCGTCCGTGCTGATGAATAATGAATGAGGAAGACATAAGCAGTTACCATTTGGAGACAGTTTCCTGATGAATGATTACCGGCTCCATTGGGTCTGTATTTGCATAGAAGATGAAAATGTCGAGAGGAAGACACACGGCTGCTACAGTGGAGGGGTTGGAATACTTTTGACTGCTGAGCGGGCAAAACTCCCTAATGTTATAATCAACTGGCATGGCCGCTCGTAAGAAACCACACATAAAACAGACGAACGGGAGACGGGCGAGGGGCGAGCGAGGCGACGTTTCAACCAGACGTATTTATCAATTACGCTGTTAAATGGATTGTCTGCTACAGCAGAAATTTCAATTTATGTTTGTACCATTCTGTACAGCTGTTCCTTTAATAACCACATTCATTACCGGGGCGACAGTTATTAACACAGCAAAGAAAGAAAGAAAGAAAGAAAGAAGAAAAAAAAAAGAACTCTGGAACGGAGAAATCTCAGCAAACGCAGATAGGTGCAGCAGAATAACGACGTTAAAGATGAGGGAGGGAGATTCGCGGTCATCGTGCCTTCTCACGAGTCGTGTCCATGCCGCCGTGATGGACGGACGTCTCCCGTCTCACCCCGCAGGCTGAGATGAAGCGTCCCTGTCAATGTCAGAGCTCTGTTTACACCTCGGAGCAGCCACCTATACGCCACCTCTTCCACGCAGAACATTGCTCGGGTTTCATCAGCTTTTGAGGCGGCTTAATCTTGTCAGGCCTGACAATGAGGGCTGATCTCCTCTGTTCTTCTTCGTGCCGCGTCAGCCTGCAGCTCACCCTATTCAAACAGGGGCCCCAGATTTCCTCCGAATCCATAATCATTCCCTACAAGGGATTTTTGGACGTATCAAACATTCTTAAGTAAAAGCACTGATCTGCATTCATCCCCACCGTAAGACGAAGCCGCTGAATGCAAAAACGGGCCCGACTCAATTCTGGAGGCCCCCGTTTTATAAAGACACGTATTAGAGTTAGAATAAGAAAGAAGTCATCTTCCTCCCTCCCCCCCTCTCCTCCTTTGTTGAGTGAAGATGAGGGGACAGACGTCTTTTAGCACATTCAGGGGCTGCTAAGAAAATGACAGAATTAAAGCGAGAAGGTGAGAGAGAGAGAGAGAGAAGGTGGGCGCCATCGTTACCGCAAGACTACTTAGAATCCTGTGTTGAGGGCACTTAATAGAACCATTTGGAGGAGAGGATTCCTTTCACCACATAGCACGTCTGCACAGTAAAGAGGAGCTCGTGGCGTGGGTGGATGTGTAGTGTGTGTGTGTGTGTGTGTGTGTGTGTGTGTGGAGCGGAGAGTGGATGTTCTGCCACCCAGGATGTTTGCCTTCAGAGAGGAGCATCAAATGCATTCCTAACGTTACGCCTTTCTGCTCCTTAAGGACGAACGGTATTGAGCGTTAATTCTCCGCGGCTAATCGCGGCGCTGCTCATTTTCACCTATGGGTTGGTGAATAGCGTCGGACGAAGGCGCTCTCAGCGTTTCTATATGTAGGTCAGTGTTACAAATGCTCTCTAAACCCAACAAAGTTTTCCCATGATGCACTTTTTTTATATCTATGTGCTATAAAAAGCGGTCAAATGCGTTAAAAAAACTTGAATCGAGTTCAAAAGAGGACGTTTTTTGTCATTTTATTCTATATTTCCTTTGGTAAAATCTTCTACGTGCATCATCGTCTCTTACCAACACCAGCAGCGAGTACAAATTTACAGTATCGATTCCAGCCGAGAAATTTTTCCAGTGTTGGGATGTAACCTAATTTAAAGTACATGGATTTAAGATTATTGATTCACAAGTCACACGCAGCAATAACTCAGCCGCAGCAAGCAAAACGCTCTGCAAACAGCATATTATGAGAAAATGGTACATCTATAGCGCACGCACACACACACGCACACACACACGCCCAAAGGCAGCATGAAAACACAGTAATGTCAGCTCACCTTTACCACAAATAAGCGTAAGCATGCTAATCTGCACAGTGCAGCAGGAAGTGGGGTTTGTTCCCAAGTGCGTCACTTTAACGCATATTTTCATTTCCTAACTAGAAAAAGTCTTTGAGAGATAAATTCCAGAGTGTAGCCACAGGTAATGATATATTTGGTAGTAAGATTAACAGATTATATTCATTGTACAGACAGAACTGCAACAGATTTGGCGCCCATGCAGCGAAGAAAATGCCACGCACGTTCATATTTCACATTTATATTAACTAATAACGCCACAAGTGGTATCGTTTGAACCGATTCATAACTCGGATGTAACCACCGACGGACCAATCTTCATAAGTTTTATATGAGTTTGAATTGCGCTGAAAGTTTCCAAAGATACCAAATATATCTGGGAAATCTGTATAAAATGATAACCAACACATCCAGAATGAAAAGAAATTTAAGGGAAACCGATAATAATAATAATAATAATAATAATAATAATAATTTAATAAAGTAAGGGATACCATAATGAATTCTACAAAGTTTTTATAACTTTGGCAGAAATCGTCCCAGTTGTTCCATTTCTATGTGGTTATACTCAATTATTAATGGATTACTGAAGAATGTTAGAGTGTTTACCCCCAAACAGTAACCTGTAAGGCTTTTATGACTCCAAAGTCCACATAACTTAAAAAATAATAACTGAACCGAACCACTCAGGGCTGCAAAACTGAAAGGTAAGAGCAGAGAAGAAGAGAAGAAGAGTCTCCGTTTACATGAAACCTCTTCTGGTGTGCTGCTGTTGCATCATGACACCGTGGGGTGATGGGTTCCTTAATTTCACCGCTCATTTCAGGACAGGACCTGTTAAGACTGTTTTTCTCGGGGGAGGTTTGGGCCAAAGGGTGAAAAAAAAAAATAATGTGACAAGTCTAACACAACAAAAATTGGACCTGCAGCAGGAAGTCAGAATTGAAGACTTGGAGGCTTTGGGAGTGAACACACAGTACAGAAGAGGAAAAGAGGAGAAGAGGAGAAGAGGAGTCCACATTGGAATGAATGAGAGACTCCCTCACAAATTGGTCATATTTCTTTAGCTTTTGTAGCAATGTTGGACATGTTCCAGGCTAACTGGGGAATTCTGCTGTCACCTATCTTGTTCAGTATCTCCTCTAATTTGAGATCCACTCTGACTTATATTACCTCTAGGAGTTATCTCCTGCCTGGATTGTGGGCTGCATTAGTGAGGGCAATAAGAGGAGGACGCCACGAGTCTGGTGGAGCGCTGGAACACGGGAACAGGGAACCATCTGCTTATTAATCTCAGGAGTTAGTCTGGAGACTTCTGATGGGGCAGTCCAGGGTAAAACGCTGACACACATAAACGACTGGAGACAGGAAATGAATAAACAATGTGTCAAAAGTGAAAAACAGGAAGTTAACGCAAACGGAGCGGAGAGTCAGACTGACAGTGGAGCAACTACAAGATGGAGAGAGTCTCATTTTAATCTAACATACACGTTAATAAAAAGAACCCTCCCATCACCGCAGGTTCCATCCCTCCACTCCTCCACGTCCAAGGTCCCTGAGCAAAACCTTCACCCCTAATTGCTCCTGACAAGCATGTGGGCCTTGCATGGTTACCTGAGTGTGTGAATTGTAAACATTGTTAAGCATTTGAGTGGGAAAGCGCCACAGAAATACAGTCCACATACCAACAGAAACATCAGTAAGTACAGTGAAGGAGAATCACACAAACCAAGATGGAGGAAGCAGTGACAGCATCATAACAACACCTCAGGGGTGAAGTCCATCATCTATCTGTTACAGAAATCCTACGTGTGTGTTCGGTGTAAATCTGCGTTAGGTTGTCGCAATTTTCGGTCGTGATTTATTGAGTACAACATCCTTAACGTGTGCGGCTGATGATGAGACTGCGGCTCATATGGGGACGCTAATCACGGGCGAATATTTCATGTTTATGTCGTCACGTGGGAAATAAAAGGGACGCCACGGCTCGGCTCGGCTCAGCTGACGGAGCCGAGCAGCTGTCGTCAGCTTCAGACGACGCTCCAACGTCGACAGCGTTTCAGTTTCTCTTCCCGTGGATCTCGGTTTGCTCACTTTTGCTGAGTCCGCACTCTGGATGAGGGTGCTGAGTTTCTCCCAGCATCAAGTGCACTTAATGGCGGTGATGTACGCGTGTGTGTGTGTGTGTGTGTCTTGGGCTGGAAGATGAGCAGATAGTTCTGGGTGCCGTGTGTCTGGCAAACAAAGGATTTTAAACCAGCAATTAAACTAAAGGCCATCAAAATGAAACATTTTCTGAAATAGATGACCTGAAATTGAATGGTTTATGCATAAAAAATAGGAAACTACTGTATTTTGTCAAAATATAGCAAATCTCACAATTTTGAATATGAAATTGAAACAAACAAAAAAAAAGATTGTGTTTCCCAAAGATTTTATTTCAAGTTTGTTGTTGGATTTACACTGTCAGCCAGGTGAGAGAGTCAGAGAAGATTTGGATTTAACAGAGTCTTTAGCTGGAAGTGAAAACATTTTTCTAGACATTTCAGACTCAAACTGTATTTGAACCCAACCCAGACACTGAGGCGGAGGATCAAAGTCAAACAACAGACTTTAATCGCGGTCAAAGTCAGGCGAAGATCTGTACAAGAATCTTCAGGGTAAACAGAGCCAAGGGACCAGAGGAAAAAAAACTCCCAAACCACAGGGCAGGATGATGTCATCGCAGGATCAGACAAACTTAGAAAAAAAAAAAGGTCTAGGCTAACTCGAAAAATACTAAATCGGAGGAGGGATACAGTAGATATACCACAGAGCAGAGCAGGAGCTGGGATGACGGGGGGGAGGGGGGAGGCTGCACGTCAGCTGACACCGAGCACGGCTGTGCGACACATGACGATTCTTCTATTCGTGGAACGTGTCAACGCTGAACCTTTTTGGTGTGACTTCCAACTTTCCTTAACATAACAAACACCCAGATGAACCTAAAAGAGGAGGATGAGGATGACAGGACGTGATGGAGATGCTGCATAAACACTTTGAAATGTGGAAAAAGACCAAGGCAATAACGGTGAAACCTTCAAATTCTTTTTTTTTTTCTTACAAGGTTCGACATCAGCTCTCAACTGTCAGAGCTGATGAGCGCTGAGGTACTGTGAAGAGTACCTGGAGAGGGGAGGTCAGGGTTCAGCTGCTGCTCCAGAGATCTCAGCGTGGAAACTACCTTAAACCGTTCAAACTGCTGAACTTCTCCTCTGTAGCCACGTTCTCGCCCACGAGCCTCCGGACCACTTTCATCTGAATCACCACTTAATGATACGGAGCAGCTGGCCAAGTCTCCCGAGCTCACGGGAGCCCCATCCCTGTCGCCAGACTCGACAGCGGATTACGGACCATCCATGACAGACTTCACAGGCCTGCAGCTGCGTGGGGAAATCACCACGGAGACGGCGGTCACAATTTGTTATTCGTGGACCACCAGCTCATAGACGGAGCGTTTGATCCACAGTTTGATACTAAGACAGAGGACACAGTCAGGAAATGTTGTCCTTCAGATATTGTGACAGCTTTTTACACCTGTTTGATTGAGCGGATGGTAACATTCTCCGTGCTGCTAACGTGCTGCTAACGTGCTGCTAACGTGCTGCTAACGTGCTGCTAACGTGCTGCTAAGGCTCGCCCCTGAGGGTCTCTGGACCGGCCTCTGAGTGGCTCCCCTCAGGCTGCCCCAGCTGTAGACCCAACAGGAGAACGGCAACATTTGCACTACAGGTCATCCAATTACCCGAGTCCTATCGCAGCACGCTCCACGCTCCACACTCCTTTACTCCGCCTCATCTCCATATTACCTATTTACTCAGTCCGGTCTTTGATTAGAACGCCGGACTGTACGAGTAAATGGACCGTTACACGCTGCACTTTGTGTGAGTGCGCTTAGATATAAATACACACACGCACAAACAAGGAGATAAAGCAAAGTGTAACAAGAAGCAAATTCAAAGAGGGGAAACAAAATATACAAATCTGAAATTAATAGAGAAATGAAGTCTCCAGTAGTTATTCTGCCCGTTGTCGTCTTCTCATCGTCCTCCGTTTCTGCTGTTACTAGGATAAAAAATAAAGTATAATTTAATAAATCGCTCTCGAAATGCACTCGCAGAGTTCTGGACTGTGTGGTCCTTTTTGCGGCCTCGTTGTGGGAGGCAGGTGGGGTCCTAGCCAACTCTCTCTCTCTCAGACTCCCCGAGTTGGCCCCGTGTAAGTCAGCATATTGTGCTACAGCTTTGAATCTTCACTCCTCGCTTCCTCTGTTTGTCGCGTCTCTTTTCTCGCATCTTTAACGGGGCACGACTAAGACGAAGAGGAAACAACATAACAGCTTCTGAACGCAGCCAGAGAGACACGTCACCGTTGTTTCCATTGTCCCCGGGCTGCTGCTGTTCTTTTGTCTTCATAAGTAAAACGCTGATATCCTCACTTTTCTCTGTCGTTATTTATCCTGTTGCACAAATATTCCTCCGGTGTCAGCCGGGGATGATTTATGTTTGGGATGCGCCGTGTAACTGTCCGGTTTGATGTAAAGTACGCGAGCGAGCACGAGCAACAGCGTTTCTGTAGTAACCGTGTGATGTACTCCAAATAGGCTAACTTCTCATTCACGGCGTCTTCAATATTCCTTTTGTATGAAACATGAATCACTCGATAGCTCGCCGACATAAATCATCACGGTGTGCGCTCACCGAGTTCTCGGTGAAAATCCAACCTATGACATCTTATATATGCTCGTGCGAATGTAAGCCTAATTTCAATAATACCGAGCACACAAACGCACACACGCACGCTGTCAGTTGGTCAATACGTGTCTTGCGGCTCTCTGCAGAATGAACCCACTTATCTTTACAGTACAAGTGTTTCGTACAAGTGGCTTGGAAAAAGACGCGCATGCCAAAGGTGGCTGCTGGAGTAAAGGGGTGTGTCAAATGTTTCCCTTTATCTTTGGCACTTCTTCTGAAGCAGGCAGTTGAAACAGAGAGCGGAGGCCCGTTCCAGAGGTTGCGTAGTGGGGTTAGATGTCGGATGTACTGGGCTCTTCTGGCTTAGAGGCATGAGACTGCACAAGCATGCAAAATTGGCCAGGAGTTCAAAGAGAATCGGTGAGAGCAGAGTTGAAACCTGTTATTTCTCTCTCTCCATCTATCTCTTTCACAGTTTGATATCGACTCTTCCTCATGCCTTTCCTAATGATGACTCTATCTGCCTCCCACTGGAAAACAGAGAAGCACCAGCCCGAGGACCTGCGGCACGAAGGTATTAACATCCAAACTCACGCTTTCCTCTAGTGCTGCTTTTCATTCCCTTCTCTTGTTGAGTTATTTAGCCCCGAATATGCAGAGGTGGAATAATTTTAAAATCCCAA
Organism: Brotula barbata; assembly: GCA_900303265.1. Classification (NCBI taxonomy): domain Eukaryota; kingdom Metazoa; phylum Chordata; class Actinopteri; order Ophidiiformes; family Ophidiidae; genus Brotula; species Brotula barbata. Next base: position 22,077 of record OMNV01029121.1, on the reverse strand, counting down.
AAATTGTGTGCCCAAAGTTCAACTTGGTTGAACTTGCCGAGGTCCAATCAGACAAAGCAAACAGATAGCTTCAGCGCCGCGAGGGGAGGGACGGGGCGGAGGAAAAAATGGGAGGAATACAAAGAATCGCAGCATTTTCTCATCGGGAGGAAATTTACAACACGGCTTGGAGTCCAAATCAGAACATCAGTAGACTTTTCAAACACGGTGGTCAGCTTAAAGTGAGGTGGAGATGGTTGGGTGTAAATATTGTGTAGTGCTTGCCTGACCTCTTTGGTCATTTGACAGGAAAAAAAACATTAAGGCGAGTGAAAAATAAAGTGGATGGGTACAGGTCTGATCAAAGAAGAAGATTCTGTGTATTATTTTGAGTTGAGTCTGAGGTCACAGCCAATTTTGATTATCGTCATGTCCATCACTCCTGCTGTATTTATAGCATTAAGATGTGCTTTTTCTAATGCACATGGTCTGCTAGGTAAATTCAAGGATCTGATATGAAAGGCCTCCAAATAATATCATTTTCCACATGATATTATGTTTAAATTCACCAAATTAGCATTTGTGTTTCCATCCTGTTGCCGTAACGACCTACCCTTATACGGGACAATGCTGGACAGGATGCAGGATGCTGTTATGGATCATCGTGTTCAAACATTAATGATCACAGAAAATCATCCCTTTATATTTTACCACCTACCTTCGTCTCTGTTCAAAACCTAATCAGATGACAAGGGAACCTGCAGTTCTGCATAGAGGACATCTGGGTCTTTCCAGTGTTATCTCATTTTTTTGGGATTCACCCTCGACAGCAGGAGCTCTGATTTTTAAGATGAAGTGATTTAAATGAGCCGTACGAGGTGGTCCGGCTAAGACAAGGATCACATCAGAGTCCCCGACCTGCAGTTTTGTCTGAAAACAGCAATATGTGCCATTACATGATAAGCCACTATCAGGTGTCAGGTCATACTGGGATGTGGCCTGTCTGCACAAAGCTCCGCTCTGGTGGTCTGTCTGTCACCAACAGCAGGATCCGAGACAGGTCAGGCACTCTATGGGAGACAAAGGGACACCTTCCACTACATTGATTTCAAGAAGCTGATGGCTGAGAAAATAATTGCCCGGGCACAATCTGGTGCAAGTCAGCAACTACAGCCGTGCCCGCAGAGCAGTGTGGAGAAAAGGAACAGTTCAGCCCGTATGTTGGAGAAGGATCAAGATGGTGAAATAAAAGGCAATATGTTTCTGTGTGTGTTCAAGAAAAGAAACAAAACACTGATCTTGGAGAGTTGTTGTGACGGTGGGCGTGGTTTGTAGTCACTTTGGTCAACGTGACACGTGGTGCTGCAGCAATTAAATGCAGCTGCAGCTCATTCATCAATCGTGCAGGAACGTATTAATGCTTCTTTCAGACTGATTTAACTGCTGCCTGCCATAGTTTAGTTCAAATGCTGCTCAACTAGGTAAAATATATATATCTATATATCATATAGATATATATACAGTATATAGACTGTATATATAAGTTTTCCATATTTTTCCATATTTCTTGACTTCCTGTTCTAGCTTTCTTCCATGGCTAATCAGCGAAGAGCACAGTCGAAATAGAACTGAAGTGGAAAGTCCTGTTGCCCATTAGACAAGATATTCCATAAAAACAGTTTTTGAGGCAAACAAAATCACTAAAATAGCAAATTTCTCTGTGTCAAGGAAGAATTAGTAGTGAAAAGGAGGTCCATGAAGAGCGTCTTGGCTGTCGTGCTGTGAGGATGCTGTGTACACACGCTCCTTGTCTGCTCTCTCCCATCCTTATTATGAATATTGCTGAAGCAAATAGTTCGCTCTGCCTCTCGTCCGTATGCTGCACCCCACAGCGAGCATAAAGGGAGCATAAAGGTTCCTTTTATGTCAACCTACATGGTTTGTTGAGGCAGATTTAAGCAACTTTAAAATCTACGTATTGATTGCAGGCAAAAAGTTTCAAACTGCCCCGCATTAATTTGACGAATGCTCACATTAACTCACATTTAGTTAAGTGGCTTCAAACTCAGTTCAGGCTGTTGGTAACAATTAGATATAACATTCTACCTTATTGCCGGGCAACACTATTAAACTGCATCTTCAGCTCCCTATATCATATTTATTAAACCCATGAAATTATTGTCGCATTGTTTATTGGTGCAGGATTGCAGGAATGAGCGCAATTAGCGTGTTATCCGAGTGTGCCTGTCCTCTTTCCTTAGCCAAAGAGCAGCCCATTACCAGCCTTATTTACTAAATGCTTGTGGGTCTGGATTTAATTGAACCCTAATTAAAATCACAGCATGATATCTCAAATAACAGTTAAAGGATCCATTTTCCCTTCCCCCTTTTCATTTATTCTCCATCTTTCTCTTTTTTTTCCAGGGGCCTAATAACACAAGAGGCAGAAACACACTGACAGGCAGAACATTTACTGTGCAGTTGAATCCAACTCAAATTTCCCACCCAACAATACTCCACTCTTCAATAAGCCTTTGTCAAACGACCTTGCCAACCCGCCAGCTAATATCAGCAGCGGGTTCTTGGTGGTGATGCCTGTGCCGACAAGAAAAAATACTTGCATTCTCTTGTCCGCTGTGGCCGTGGGTTTTTTTTTTTTTTTTTGGTTCAGCACATAATAGTTCTTTCAAAGGTCGCCTCCGTTTAAAGGCTCCCAGCAGGGTAGAGACCTACCGTATGAGTGCAATGTGAAATTTTACTCTATGCTCCTGACTGGCTGACAAGCACTGGAAAGGGTTAACCGGCCAACAACAATAGGAGATCTTCGTGTCTGAGGAACCGTCCAAGCAGCATGCACCTTCCAATCTGTGAGTCCCAATGTATTAACACAACTTTGGAATTCCACATAGATCAACTTATATCTTGTCTCTTCCTGTGATGTACCAGTAAGAAGCCTGCGTACGGCTTGTATAGTATGAACTGTATCTATAGTTGGAAGTTGACTGCTAGTGTGATTGAGTTGTGAGTCTCCATGTGTTCGCCCTGTGATAGACAGCTGACCTGTCCAGGATGTACCCTAACTTTTCGCCCCGCGGCCGCTCGGACAGGCCCCATTCCCGCCGTGACCCTGACATTGAGACCTGCTGTAGATAATGAATGGATGAATGGATGAGATTAAACAGTGTGTGGTGAAGCGCGTAACGCTTGAACCTTTTTAACACACAGCAACACACGGCCATGTGCCATCAGTGAGCTGTCAAAAAGCCATAAATAAGCAAAAGGCTAAACTGCCAGAAACCACAGCAAACAGCTAGAGTAAATTGTGGGAAAGATGGAAAAAAATAAATAAATCTCATAACAGAACAGCAACAATGTCAGTGTGAAAGGACAGGTAGGAAAAGTTACACTTTACGATGGGAAAAACCTACGACGTGGAAACATTTACCTGGGGTCACGGACTGATTGAGTTGGTGCCAAAAACTCAACGTGGTCTGGGCCACACCCAGGTATCATGGTCTACATTTACAAAATTCATAGGCCAGCAGTTGTAAATCATATCCAATCAACATTCCATTCATAGAATGGAATGTTTCACTTCCACCAAAAGGTACGCCATCTGATTTCACTGATTAGCCTCTCTGACTGAAGGGGAACTAATCAGATGGTGGAGCTAAAACCCTGCACGGCACGCTCACACACTGTTTCAGATATATTACCAACCGGGGGGTTTTTGGTGCATGACTCAGAGTTCACAGTATTGATCATAGATTATTATTATCCTCCCCCCTGGCTGAAGAGCAAACTACAACAGCTTCTCTTTGCTACAGTCAGCAGCTGTAATCAGCTGTGACTGCAGGTCAGGCTTGAGTTGGGCAAATAATACCAGTATCACCGCGGTGCAGATGATTCATTATTTCTAATCGTGTTAGAGATTTGGACCATATTTCACAGTAAAACAATAAATAAACGGATAGGGTTAAAAAAAAAAATTGAAACGTCCCATGCATTTGTGAATAAAACTAACGTTGCACACACACGTGTCACAGGGTACGGATGGTACTTAGACTGAAAATAAAACACCCACAGTTCAAAGATGGATGGTGTTACAGGTAAAAATTCAGACCACCAACCTAAAAAGGTTACCACTTGATTGCTAAATATACTGCAGGTGGAAATTAGACACACCTGAGTCCAAATGCCACCCAGCCCCACCCCCTACTGTCACAGGGACTTACATCCAGTGTCCAATACCAGTGGATTTGTCACAAATGAGTCCAACACCACAGCGGTTGAAAAGCTTCCACGTCGGAGGCGCGTGCTGCTACTTTCATCCTTTACACCTTCACCCAAGACTTCTCCTCACGTTTTGGTAAAAGTTTTTCTCAGCAGCTTTTGTCAATAGATTTTAAAATGCAACCCTCAGGAAGTTTTAGTGCCAGTTAGGAGAACTCTTAGTGGATAGATAAAATACTTCAATATGGCCCTTGAGATACAGTGCGTTTTTCAGCTATACTTTAATTAGCAGAGAGGCAAACAACATGCAGTAAAACGCCGTATTTTCTCCCTGAAAGACATATAATTGTTATTAAGGCCTTTTGTAGCTCCACCAGCAGTTAATCTGTTATTGCGGTAATTATCCTAAGGTTTCCATCGTTGTAAAGACCGCCTCCTGCTGTGTTACGTTATAACCAAACGTAGTTTATTATCATATTTCTGACACTACTGTGGCACTGAAAATGGAGAATACAATGCATGTATCTTTACTTGCAGTGGTCTTTCTAAACCGGTCCAATCCCTTTGACAATAAAGAGCACGCGTGTGCAGTGAAATATGCAGCGGTTTGATAGAGAAGGCGAGCCACTAACACGCAGTATCTCACTTGTACCAGTGCCTGGGGAGCAGTGTGTATTTCAGGCTGTACTACACGGCGCTTCCAGCAGTGTGGTTATGAAGAGTATTTCTGTGTATTTGATTTCTTACCAGGCCACTCTGCCCCCACACTCCGCAGCACCCTCTTGGCCTCTTCCATCCCAAGCTTTTCCACGCTAACAGGTCACACGCTGCATTCGTTAGCGTTACTTCTCCTATCTCGCGCAGGTCACCCCGAGTGTTTAAATGCAACAATCCGAGTGTGCGTATGGTACCAGAGACGGTTTGGAGGATGGAATGGCTGCCATCCATGTCTGTTTTTCTGATGCAGGGGATGAAAATGAGGGTGGTCTGGTGTCGGAGACAGGAGTGGATGTGATGCTTTGAAGCAGAGCACGCCCGCTGTCTGAGTCAGTCATGGATGGGATGCTCCCATCCACAGCCTGTTAGAGAGCCGTAGAACAACACAGTTGCCAATCAGGCAAACCAAGGATTCGCTTGATCTACTCTGGACTTCATAACTGTTGCATATAGTGCGAGCTTTGTTCCTGTGCTTAGAAATGAGATCACTAAAATGACGTTATGTATCATTTACCGTTTCCTCTGATTTACATCAGCTTTTATTCTCAATATTAACCACTCTTCTCTTACTGTGAATGGAGCGAAGGCCGTTAATTGTTAATCCAGTGGCACTTGAAAATCTCTCTGCAATACTTTTTATTATTCTTTCCTCAAGGATGAAGACAAGGATGGATGCTGAATACTGAGATATTAATAATAACTTGGTACACACAGGCAATAACTGCAATCAAAGCACCAAAACACTGTTTCTCACTTGGTGAATGAATAACTGGTGTAAAACAAAACTCTCTGCCCCTGCTGACACGCAGGTAACGGATGAACAAAAGAAGCATCTGTCAAATGTTTATCACTTTTAAGTCGTTTTGGATACCAAATGTATAAATGCACACTTTGTCTTTATATTTGGATCTGGATGTGAACAGTCAGGTCCCATCCATCCATTCATCCATCCATTCATCCATCCATCCATCCATCCATCCATCCGTCCATCCATCCATCATCCATTCATCTATCCATTCATCCATCCATCCATCAATCCATCCATCCGTCCCTACATCCATCCATCCATTCGTCCATCCATTCATCCATCCATTCGTCCATCCATCCATCCATTCATCCATTCATCTGTCATCCATCCATCCATCCGTCCGTCTTATCTATGTCAGGGTCCCGGTGGGGGTGGAGCCTATCCCAGCAGTCATTGGGTGAAAGGCAGAGTACAACCTGGACAGGTTGCCAGTCATCCCCAAATCTGGCACATACAGACAGACAACTCAATCACACTCCCATTCACGCCTACGGCCAATTTAGTTACTCTACTACTCAGGTCATAACAGCTGCACGTCTTTGGAGGTGGGAGGAAACAGGAGTACCTGGAGGAAATCCACGCAGACACGGAGAGAACATGCAAACTGCACACAGACCGGACCTTGGTCAGCCTGGGACTCGAACCCACGACCTTCTCGCTGTGAGGCAACAGAGCCATACCGTGCCATCGGGTTCAAATGTCAAGCTCTGTGGCGAGTATTGACTTTAGCCATACATGCTGTGTACATACAGGGCACACACATACAGTCGGTATGTACACACACACCCACACGCTTTATCATGCATAATGTTGGACCAAGACATCACCAGTCAAACAGAGATCGCCGGTCAAACAGTGATTTCTGATGTTCAGGTGCACTCAATACTGTCAACACCAAATCCAAAAGTGAAAATTTCAAGTTGACCTCATCGTTCTCTCCTCCGAGGCTCCTCTCAGAGACCGATCCCGTTTCCTTGTGCATTCCCTGACTCGAGTTTCCCTTTTTGATGCTGATTGCAAACCCCTTTAATGAACTGCGGTGAATTATTGATAACGTTTTAGTGTCTGGATCGCTCCCATTAGAATTAGCATTTTCAGGAGATTTATTCTCCTCCAAGTACAACGCACAAGACATTCCATGTGGTCACGGTGTCGACGTAACATCAAAAAAACACGGATGGTAAATGATAAAAAGAAAAAAGAAAAAAGTACATGTGGGCCAACAGACAAGCGACATGCAAAAAGCTCCTTTGGCGACTCTAACTGCCTCCACTAACTGTCTCATGTATCACACTGATGCAGAGCTGAATTATATTAAGGGTTTCTTTTTTTTTTCAATTTCAAGAGTTTTCTTTCTGAACACTTCTGTTAAATGTGTCCCTATGAATGTAATCTCGGTAGAAATTTAGTCCAAGCTTGCACTTGTTAATAATTCAGCTGTGAGCTTGAGGCTTGCATTGAGGTGAACTATGCAGTGCTGTTGTTAAACATTCATGTTCTCAGCTGTGCCCCGGCTCTTGAAGCCTTTCGACTGCCGGTGTGATGAGGTAAAGGCTTCTCAAGGATATTAATATCAATTTGATGTCTGAGTGTCACATCCGTTTGACAGCATATACAGTATATACATTCTATATACATATAGTATATATATAGTATATATATATATATAGTGATTTATATGTGTGTGTGTGTGTGTGTGTGAGTAATTTTCACGTTAGTTGTTATAGCATTATGGTTAAAATCCTTTTTTCCCTCACCGATCAACAATGACAGAGAAAGACTGGTTTTGTTTCGTTTTGAGTTTTTTTTGTTTTTGTTTTGTTTTTATGTATACATCAGTACTCAGGCTCTTTGCTAGGACTCTTGGAATTTAGCCCATATGAATCCAGTTTTCAAACATTGATTTGAAATGTTTCTACACCTTGGCTGAAGTCCAGCTGTGGTACATTCTATTGATTAGACTTCATGGGGACATGTGGACATGTCTATATAAAGTCTCACAGTTGACAGTGCACATCTGATCATACACCAAGGAACAATCTATAGAGCTTGGAGACAGGACACATGAAGGTCACCTAGAAGTGGCCTCCATTCTTCTTACATGGAACAGGTATGGAATAATGAAAACTTCCTAGAGCTGGCCTTGGTCAGGGAGGTGAGCAGGAACCCAGTGGGGACTATGACCGAGCTCCAGAGATCCTCTGTGGAGATGAGAGAACCTTCCAGAAGAACAACCATCTCTGTAGGACTCAGGCTGTATGGTAGAGAGGAAGCCAATCGTAAGTAAAAGGCAGATGATGGCCCACTTGGAGTTTCCTAAAGGACTGAAGGATGAAACCAAGACTGAACTCTTCAGCCTGAATGCCAAATATCAGGTCTGGAGGAAAACCAGCACTTTTCATCTCCATCCCTACGCTGCAGCGTGGTGGTAGTAGCATCGTGCCGTGTGGATGTTTTTCAGCTGGGACTGGACCATCAGTCAGGATCGAGTAAAAGATGAAAGATGAGGAGAGTACAGAGAGATCCGTGATGAAAACCTGCTTCAGAGCGGGCAGGACCTCAGACTGGAGCGAAGGTTCACCTTCCAACAGGACAATGACCCATTTCAGAAGAAGACCGTAACAGTGAAAATGTGGGAAAAAGTGAAAGGGACTGTAAACTTTCTGAAATGAGAAGCTTGGATCTGGACCAATCAGCATTTCCTCATCCATATCTGCGACATATTTCATCAAATTACACTGAAATATGTGAGCACATTTTAAAACACCAAAAGCACAGCCGTGGGCAGAGGTAATAATAGAAAGGTAACCATACACAATAACGCAATCCATACTCAGCATCCTCAGTACACAATCTTAGCTCAGGGGCGTTTGGTAGGTATTATTTCAAAATGTGTGATAAAAACATAATTTGGGGAATAGAGAAGTTTAACTTTTATTGTCAACAACAACGGATGATTTGTTGGGTGACAAGAGTCACAGCTTTACTGAAATAAACGCAGCTTGTTACAGTTAAAAGAGACAGCCGCCGTACGTCTCCGGGAACGTCCCTCCGAAATGTTTCATCAACTTTTTGTCTGCCTGCGTTTAATGGCACAAAGACCATTAATAATTGTTTTGGGCTTTGGGTGGGAGGGATCCTGTTCAAGTCGTAAAATCCTCGTATTGTGCTAACTGATCCGGAATGAAAGAATAAAGGAGAAATATTTTCTCGGACCATTTAAGATATATTGCCACATTGATGAACTGTGTCTCCTGTACTGCAGCCGAAAAGTGCACTCATCAATCATGCTCAGAGTAAAACAACACAAATTAGTTCCTTTTTTGGTGGCAGTGATTTATTAGAACAGCAGCTGGATATGCAAGCTAAATTGTTTTCCTGCACTTTCATAATTCATTTAATTCTCCAAACAACAATGTTCTGCCTGTTCAGTGTTGTGCACGGGGACTGACTTTTACATGGTTGGAGCTGATGTGTGTGTGTCCCTGACTGTGGAGCCAAACGGAGCCGGTGGCTCTTAGTAACCACTGGTTAGCAACGCTGTTTGACACAGCCCCCTCGATTTCTCTGGTGATTACATAAACATCTTGTGTTTTCTTCACAAAGACCACCACCCAGACAATTAAATACGGTCCCCAAACACAACCACGGCCACGTTTTACACCAATTAGAGCCACTGACACATCCAGATCAGAGACTGATGGGGACAAACATGTGAGTAACTCTGGATTCTATTCACATAATTCATCGTAAGCCCTGCAGAATAACGAGTATTGTTCTAATATATTATGAAACAGAACATGATATGAAATGTGTTAAATAGATGTAAAACATATGTAAGAATATTACTGCTCCCTAATAAGCATATTAAGGAGGCAATAACAGCTCAAGAGCCTTGAACATATAGTTTAAATATTCTTCTTTTATCACTATTACACACTGATAATGGTAGTGATGGCACTAAATGTCATCAAATGTACATTAGGCTTACAGGACACATTTTACATTTTATAATTTACCTCATTGATTAACATCCTGGCTCTAAATCTGAGAATATGAGGATGTGTTCCATATGAGGTGTTGTGAGTATTTGTTGTTATCAAATGCCACACACTGACTTCCTATTTCATTTCACATGTAACATTTAGAAAAACATTGCACATGTAAGCGCTTTGATTCCCAGTGTGGTGTGGGCGGAGCCACCTGATGGTCATACGTTTTAACGGAGATGCTGGTAAAAGCAGATATGTAGGGAAGAGGGCATTAAAGGAGGAATCTATCAGGCAGATGACAGCCTGGGATCGTCTTTAAGCTTCCTTGGTGTTGCACACATAAATTATCCCAAGCCAAACTTGGATCAGTCAATTATGCTCGGGGCTGCGATTAGTGTTTCAACACAAACGTTTTGGAGGGGGGATTATGTCTGTCAGAAGACCTCCACCTCTACAAGGTGAACAGCCAGACTTCACCGAGCGGAGGACAAGGTGCGGTGCGATGATGTAACAGCGGGATCGGTGTTTGTTTGTGTGTGTGTGCGTGTTTGTTTGTGTGTCTTTGGCCCGTGGTGCTTCAGACGAGGTGTCAATTGGACGCAGGTGCGTCTAATTGTCACATCTGCAGACGATGAGCCAATCAGGCGGGAATCTATTTAGGTCTCTGTCAACAAAGACGACCAGACTGTGTTGTGATTTTGAATCTTTGTGTTAGAGTCGTTTATCATTTTCCTTTTTCAGTTCTGTCGCAACTTTAGAAATAGCTGATTAGGGTGAGTCGCAGTCATGTGACGCGTGTGGGTGCATCTCTGTGGTCTTCACCTCCGAGTGGAGTTTAAAACTGAAATCCAAAAATATTTGTTTGTATGTTTATACTGAGCTGAGACCCTACAAGGGTCAGACTCGTATTTTTATACAGTGAGGCCTATAATCATTTTGAATACTATAATCATCCCAAAAAGAGGAAACTGAAGCAAATGAGGAGGAATGAAACTTTTCATCGCTCGTGCTCGTGTTTTCCTCAAAGTCTTCAGTAGTAATGAGTGTACACATTAGAGAGCGCTGCACCAGCTCTGGGAATTTTGCCATATTTTCGGATGTTTCCCCTCATGTCTCTGTTGCTCTTATCTCTCTTCTTGTTGTTGGTGTTATTTGTTATGATGGTTTTGTTTATGCACTTTTCCACGTTCTTGACGTAGTACACAACTTACACGAGGTTTTTGTCTCATTTTCTTTTCAAGTGACCTCGTCAAAATACACTACAAACGAGGATATTCTCCTAATTATCAACTCTTTAATTTCATGATCAAAATTGGGATCGCTTGATCGTACGGCAAACATGAGTGATAAACGATCAGCTGTGTTTTTAAAGACTAATTTTGGTGAAATTGAGAGACTGCCGGGTTTACACATCCTCCTCAGGGTGTCATTTTTTGCCATTTGGTAGGTGTGGGCAGTGTAAATTCACACTTTCTATTATTTGTTATTCTTGCTTTATGGACTGGGCTATACAATGGAGTCTATCTACGTATAATCACGTCTCTCTCTTTTTTTTTCATCCAGGCTACTATGGCTCCTTCCCCAGACCAGATGCTGCAATAAGACAGAATCATTCACGGGTACAGCGCTGCATTGTATCTGTATTCAAACGCACACACACACACACACACACACACAGACACAGACACGGCACTTCCTTTCTCCTCAGTCACACCCTTCTGTTACTCTTCCTCCCTCTCGGTCTTGCTCGGTGGATGCTGTTTATCTTTCGTTGATCTATCTGCTCTTCGATTCCCTCGCTCGCTTAGCGTCGTGCGCTAACTGATGCGCATCAAGGAGCGAACAGGTGAGCTGTATATTGGACTCGGAATCTAACTCGACTGTGATGAATTACACGAAGCCCATCAATATCTCCGCAGTAAGCAAGCAGGGACTTTCTGTAATTAATTCTCTAAAGCATTGTTGAACCCGGTCGGCACTATGCAGGAAAGGAGGGAATTGAGCGCCTTTCCTCATAACTCCAGGGGATTAAGGTAATGACGGAAAGACAGGGGGAGATAGGTGGCCAGCAAGAAGTCTGGTCCTATTTCAAATTTCATATGGGAGTGAAATTGAATTGTAAGCCACCGCTAATCTCTTCCACAAAGACTTGGAATACACTGCCTTAGCTTGAGGTGTGCCAGAGCTCTCTAATCAACACAAACTATAGGGTCTGATTAGCAGCGACAACGCTGCTTATTTCAGACGCCAAAGCAAATATTGGATGTGCGATTTTTGCGGCTGCATTACAAAACCTTTACAGGGAATTTGAGCAATTTATCGAATCTATTTGGGATGTTTAAAAGCTCTCGTTCATTGGTTTTTTAAAGGTTTGTGGGTTTTTGAATTTCTGCACGTGAGAAACGAAGAACGTAAAACTACCCTTCTCTACATGTGAGCTCACACACACGCTCTTACACATAGAAGCTCATCATTGCCAGGGCAACATCATTATATTCCCTAGCAACAGGTGATTGGTCTTTTTCACACAACGTAGTCTTGGCTCTGCACAATGGAAACGTTACACTCGCGCGTAGGGCTGCATTTTGTATAACGCGCGCTGTATACTTTCCTATATGAATTTAC
>OMNV01029118.1:205353-247263 GCA_900303265.1 Brotula barbata | reverse complement strand
GTCACTTGACATCAATTCAAATCCCAAACCCAACTGTCTGCACTTCCCCAAGCACAGCCCGCCTGGCGATGTGTCGCATGCCCCCCCACCTGACACTAACGCTTCACCGCTGTACATCAAAACTCCCTTGGTACTAACTCGCCATGACCAGTCCCTCGGCAACCCCCCTAGCCTCCCTTCGTCCGCTCCCCCGCCCCCTCCGTGGGCTGCCTGTCCATGTGCCCGAGAGAGAGGACCCCCCAGGCTGACTAGGTAAATACACCACACCAACGGCCACTATGGATGCACAACAGGGTGGCAGCTGTATCTCTCCTCTCCTCTCCTCTAGCTCGCTGGCTCATACCTTATGTTGCTTTGTTCCCCGTAAGATTACATACCTCAGATTCTGTAACATTCAGGTTGTCCGGGGATTCCTCTCATGAGGTTGCCTAGCGACTAAGGATGTTACTGGCTTTTATAGCAACTTGATGCTGGTGTTGAGTAGATGATAAATACATGGACAATGCTGCATATGGCTATGAAATAGCATATGAATGTATTTATTCTACAGTTTGCAGCAATATTTTACTAACCTGCAGTGTCAAAAAAAAAAAACAACGCACAGGTAATGTTCCGTACCGCAACAGATTATAACACGCCTCATTTGCACAGCTGAAATAACCGGTATTCCTTTTTGAAGGCATTTACAGCATGACTCTAACCGAGTGACTCAGGCAGTTTCTTGACTCATATCTCTTTGATGTTGCAGTCACACAAGAGCAATTACTCAACAAGAAGAAGTGCACTCGATAGCACCTCTCCATGTGAAAGAATAAGTTCCCGACTTACCATGCAGATGCCAAATATGGGAGGTTGTAATAGGTGGTTAAATAGGTGGAGCTAATGGGCTGTTGTTAATAGTTTTCTGCATTATAAACTATAACTTTCACGTGCTTATTTCTATTAGGTGGTTCCTTGGTTGAGTTCTTTCTATCCATCTGTGCATATTTTAGGTTTGACTTTAATGATGCTTCTGTTACATATTTGCACTATTTACTGTCTTACGCTGATCAAGGGTGGATCGTGCTCATTTATTTTGGCACAGAGTGCATGTGCATTTTTCAGAATTTGACCAGCTCGGTGGCATTTTGGTAAAAGTCTTGTTTCAGCAGCATGTAGGATTCAAATTAGTTTTTGTGCAGATCACTAATCACTCTTCAAACAGAGGACAACTGCTGTCAACAGAGCCTTCGTATGCAAGAAAAAGCTTACAAGGAAGTGAAACGGCAAGGGACGTTTCATTATACTGTGTGCTCAATTTCATGTTGCCAGAGCTGTTGATGACACTCTTACCGCATACCAACAACTTAGAGATGAAATTTCTCCGGAAATGCATTACTGAATGCATTGTCATTTTTTTATATTGTATTACGTGTGACATGGACCCTTTTATACTTGTACAAAAATGTGATGTCAGAATCCATATTCTAGATTATGACATCTGATGACAGCACTTGAATTCACACCTTGCATCAAGATGCATTCTTGTTATCTGGTCCCCCCCCCCGCATTGTGAACAGATCTCATAGGGCCGGTCATCATGCTATTTAAGAATATCTCTCCTTGTCTTAATCAATTTTGTAAAAATAATTTTAAAATGGATATTTATGCATTTTAAAATAACTATTAACTTTTTTGTGTGCTGTCAGCTTTCCAGTACGAGCTACAAACATGAGAGTTCATGAGTGAGAACAAAAGCAGTGAGGGGAAGACCAATGTGCTCAGGATGTACACATTGCTTTTGTATCTGACTTTTTCTGACAGAGAGCCAATCACAACAATGTGAACTACAGCACAAACAAAGCATTCTGATCACAGCGTGTCCGGTGGGAATTTACACTTTTCATTAACATGCAATGTCATACCCAGATAACAAGATGAATTAATGCAAGGTTCAAATGGGGCTCATACGAGATGTGACTCTGTCTATGATGATGATGATGATGATGACGGTGATGACGGTGATGACGGTGATGATTTGTGATAAAGATGGTGGTGTTGGTCGCTGTTGTGGCCATGACTATTAGACACGCTGTATGCTATCATCTTTGTAGAACATGACCTCTCACACAGTCACACACTAACATCAGCCTGTCTTTCTCAGTTCACTGAAGAGTAAAGAACTATCTCCTGTCATTGGACACAAAGCCATCCAGGTGGCAGGTCCTACAGTTCCCCCCAGCAGTAGTCCACAGAGCAGCAGCCAGTCCCCCCATTCTACAGAGCACAGTCCACACACTTTACGCAAAGGTGAGAATCTGTGTCATTCTGACATGGTTTTCGTTTAAATAAGAGGGATCTGTCGGTTTTTTTTTGGGGGGGGGGTTTTATGATAATATTATCATTGTTTGTTCCCAGGTTCCAAGAAGTTGCCCCCTGTGCCTCCCAAGGTCCCTTACTCCCAGTCTGGCGGGATGTCCGACCAGTCCACAGGTCAGCCATCACCTGTCAGTCTGTCCCCCACCCCACCCAGTACCCCCTCTCCATATGGACTGGCCTGCCCCCCAGGCCAAATGCCTCCATCGTCCCCTGGGCAGACCCCTTTGGGGGCGCCCCACTCCCTTTCATCACCACCTACACTGACCGGAACACTCACAAAGTCCCGGCCAGCCCCCAAGCCCAGGCAGAGACCCAGCCTGCCCCCTCCTCAGCCGCCCCCAGCCCCCCCAGGGCTTTCTGGTTCAGCTACGGCCCAAGTTCCCCAGCCTCTGGACCAGGGCCTTCTGGACGGACTGTGTCCCGGAGAGAGCATGTCTACAGGTAAACATCAACCTTTGGCAACAACACCCCCGCCCCCACCACCACAGGTGGGGCTGCAGCGGCCTTCTCTCAGACTTGCTGTGGCTCTGTCCAATGGAGATGGTGGACGAGTATAGGACTCTTTAGGACTTTCAGAATGTCACCGTAGACATAGAAGTGATCTGTCCCCTTTATAGACTGCTCCCAAAACGATGTCTGAATAAATAAAAGTTGCCTTTTAGACACAGTTGCCTGAGAATGAAATAATGTAAATATTAGCATTTTGTGCAGTTGTAGCAAGAAGATCTCCTGACCTATGTATTCATTGCTTGTGTTATGTGATGATGTTTCTGGGTAACTTGTGGAAACATCAGAGAAGCATAGCTCGTCCTGCTTGTATCAAAGTTGCCATTAGATTCATCTTGTGCTCTCTGTTTATCTGTGTTACCCAGACCCTCACTTGGCAGAGGTAGGTCAGAGGCTGAGACAGTTCACAGCAGTCCGGGCTCTCCTCTTGCCTAGCAGGCGTGGAGACCTAGACAGTCAAACCCCACATTATATCTCTGATGTTCTGATGATGAGGTGTTCTGTCTATATATACCAGTCATTCTGTCACTTTGTTATATTTATCATTCTCTTGTTCACCCTGTTACTATTGTGTACCTTGCAGCTGTGTGAGGCCAGGGATTCAGTGTGGGCTAAGTGTGAGGGGGACTTTTAGGGTAAGCCAGACCGCCCCCGCCCCATGTGCTCCATCTCACCGCCTGGCCTCATGCTGTGGCTGACTCTGGGGTCTCCTGCAGCCTGTCTCAAACATAGACTACCAAACTGTAGCTCTCAATCAGATCCGTGGGGGGTCGACATTGTCTTCTTGCACGATGTTGTAGTTCAACTGATGATGCATGGCTCATGGACTTCCCAGAGTGCACCACACTGCGCTCACATTGCAGACACTGTCGCTTACAAAGGTCCATCTTTAAAGCGCCCCTCTGTTTCTCAGCCCATTCCCAGCCTTATGTCAACTGACATCCCCCTCTAACGCCCCCTGCCACCAGTACGAGGGGGGCCACAGGTAACCCCCCTCCACTCCTCCTTTGGCAGGTTCATCGCTTTTTATAACCTCTGCTCCCTCTGACTCTGACACTACCACACTCCATCTCATTCCTACACAGGTAGCGGTCATCCAGTGAATGCAGCAGTGCTTTAGAGTATCTATCCTTAGATCAAATATTTGCTCCTCGTGAGATTTCCATTGTTACGTCAAGCCCACTTGGTGTCTTTGGTGCCATTTTTCACACACACATCCTGTTGCCTCTGTGTTGGTTTATCTGGCCATCGTTGTAAACGTGTACAGTAACGTGTCATTGTGCAGTCATTTTGACCTGTTATTGTATCTTACCTGACATCATGATTTTGTTGTCTCAAAAGACACAAAACGCTGTGTGACCCTGGTCGCTGCCGAGTTTGTTTCAGTGCAGATGTGATTTTGCAACACTCAACATCCCTGTGTAGAAAGTGTAATCCTCTGATTCCTCCAATGAGGGCAGACATCATATGCCATGAGTTCAGAATGAAAAAGACTAAATATTATTCTGCTCTCTTTCATTTTTTACACCTCATCATCATCATCATATTCCCTCTTCTCCTCCTCTTGCTCACCATCACCATTTCCAACATTCTGCTCATCATACTCACCTTTCCCACCATGCTTGCCATTAGATATCTTCAATTATGAAATCCCCTCCATCAATGTCAATCTGGACAGCCTCATCGATGAGTTCAGCGGCGCCCCCTGCAGGAGGTCCCTGGCAGTGACAGACTCTCCAGAGGGGGATGCTGTGCATGAGGAGGAACCCCAGAGCACCACCCTATGACCTATGACCCTAAGGCATCACAGCTTACCAGCACCCCTATGGCTGTACATACTCTAACTGTCACCGCCAAGGCCTGATGGAAACGCCAATTGGCCTCACCAATGCCCACCTGAAAACAGAACTTGAACACTCCATCACATCTGGTACAGGCTGCAAAGAAACTCATCTCTTAGAATTGCTTGCTAGTACATAATGTGACTCCAAAAATACACCAAAATGCCATAGTGGAGGAACAGTTGCCTTTTGGAGGGAAGACTGGAAATAAAGCGGACTTTTTATTGTTTCCTTTTCGCTTTGCTTTGTTAACCAATGGTGTTTGAAGCTGTGGTCTGTAATTTTTGTGACTTTTTAAATTGCTTTTTGCCTTATTAGAACATGCAATCAAATTGCAATATGAAATTCAGAGTAAACGTCTATTTAGGGAACCTCAGCGCTCAACGTGGTAAGGAGCAAAGCCCATCCTCAGGGTGAAACAGAGACAGCGAGTGAGAGAGTCGTGTGGTTATATAGCTAACAGGGTTTTTGTGCACATAAGAAAAGAAAAAAAAAAACTGAGCCGTACTGACACTTTTGGCATGCAGGATGAAACCAATTTTCATTTCATGCACTTTTGTTTTTGTTTTTTTTAAATTGTCACCTCTTCTGTCACACAGGGCAGTATGAGAAGAATGTTTAAATGTAAATTGAAGTTTCTGAACATGCATCTTTTATTCAGGTACTAAGACAGCACCACAATGTGTTTGCATGATAAGCCAATATGATGAAACTGCTTTGGATCAATGGCCTCAGAATGGCAGTGTTCTCTGAGTATTTTTGTTGTTGCTGTTGTTGTTGTGGTGGTGGTGGTGGTTGTTGTTGTTCCTAGAAAGTAATATCAGACCACCCACGTGCTCGTGTGTGATGAAAATGTGTGGATGACTTATTTGAGGTTTCAGCCTGAATACACTGCCTTGAGGTTCGTATGATTCTCTCTTTCAACTTTGTTTCAAGTGCTTCAGGTTCAGTAGACTTTGATCCCTATAGTGTAAATAAAATGACTGTACATAAATTGATGTATATAAATCTGAGAGCAAAGGTATATGTAAAATGCATATCTTGAATATATATTATTAATATATGTGCTGATATTTATCACGTGTAGAAAATGTAATGATTAAAAAATTGATGTTATTTTTGTCTCTGCACACAATGTAAAGGTTTACCGTCGATTCACAATGTTTCAATATAAGGACAGGTAACAATACTGCAGTTAAATGGAGGATGCTATTTCTGTAAGAAATTGATTATAGTCTTTCTAATTCTGGCTCCTGTGTTTGACCTTGAGCAGGCCAAAACACAATATAGTGCTTTAACACTTATTTTCCAGTTCAGCTACTTCGTATTTTCTAGTTTGATTCATTTTGAACCCCTCTTTAATAAATAATTCATGATGAGGATTCATGTTAGGCTGTTGGATTGATATCGACTGGACTTAATGTTTAAGTGTGACAATGTTTAACCACTTATCCAAGAAGCTTCTTCGGGTCTGAGTCGGTGGTTTACACTGAATTAGCATTTATCCTCTGAGCTTTGATCACACCCTGGTGTCGCATGGCGGCCGTGTTAGAGTCTTGAGTATTTAGCCGCAAACGCATCTCCATCTACAGATGTTGAGGTGGATGTAGGTGTGGGAACTGCATTGTAAATTTGTGATAAGTGGTGTCACAAGTGTACTTACAAAGCTGGCCTGACATCTGCACACCAGTATCACGTTCACACACATCCACGTTCATCGCTCCCAGGACTCTCAGAGAACAAATGCTTCTTTTACTTCCTACTCATAGCTGTAGATGCTACTTTGGTGAGTGGCAATGTGTCTGTAAGACTAAACACCAAGTCCAGTTACCAGGAACTGCCATTGGTAGATATCTGACCTGATGTCATTGATCTCTAGCAGTGGTACCTGAAGTTAAAGATCCAATCTGGCATTTGTAATTCCTGTGTCCTTATATGAATTAGACGACAGATGCTGCGATGCCACTTTCTTATGGTAATTTGTCAGTTAAAATTCTGTCAGTCAGTAAGTGCAATTATAGTGTTTACTGATTGACTTGAGTCCAAATAAAAAAAAAAGTTCCTTAATTTGTTTTAAATGTTTATTTACCACTGTTAAGATTCACTTGGATAAACCTCTCTTCGGATGTGATCTATGGTATGCCTCGGTGTTTGTTCTTAATGGAATATGTTTATGAAGATCTTGGTGATGTTGATAAATATATTGATAGTTGTGGTGATTATATGACAACAATTGCAAGTGCCCTCACTCTGGCTATTATTTTGGAACAATAGAGATAATTATTGTAATAGAGGTTTTATTTTCTGTGCTGGATTGATATAATTCCATGAGTCGGCAGGGGTGCAGTATCTCTCTCTGTGTGATGATTGAATGTGACTCTCAAATTCCACATGGTATGCTGCTTCATTTTTGTGCTAATATTTACTTGGTGAACTGCTAGTGGAGTGAATGTGTGTTTTCATTTGTATGAAGGTAAATGAGGGCCTGTTGGCATGTATCATTTATTATTATTATGAATAATAATAATGATAAAACACAGCAGTATTGCCATAATGCATTTGTACATCATAACTGGAGCTTACGGTCACGTAAAAGCATGCATTCATAATCATTAAAGGCGTGGTTATTACTGTTCTGAACAGATAAATGTGTGACGTCGACCTCTTCACCGATTCATCATTTTAATACACATCAGTGTTTTTACCCACTGTTGTAACGTTACTGCAATGCTCCAGAACACGTTTGTAGAAGACACTTTTGTGAAAAATGTTACAATGTCAATGGATTTTAACTTCATTTACTTTCCCACGTAACCACATCCAATGTGTCAGTCTACAGTAAAGCTCAGTTTGTTTACATTTTGTGCATTGGGGATTTTCAGGAGAAGAAAGGAAATTTCTGATTTCAAAAATGTCATGCATGCGCTTCTCTAGTCTTGGGATAATCCATGATTATGTCTACCACTGTCTCTTTAGGGATTGTAAAAGAGAAACTCAAAGGTTATTGGATTAAAAAAAGACAAGTTTAAGTAAATTTAAGGAATGTGGATCGTGTTAAACGGTCCTTAGTGAGTTACTGAGCAATATGGTAGAGGAGTTGATGTTGCCTGTGGATGTACTGCCTCCTTCTGCTTTCATTACAAGTGTACAAACAAAATCTACCGCTTGTCGAGCCCACCGTGCCCACCCCTCCTCAGCTTAGCCTCGCAAGTGGAACACAGTGTGTACTGTGAAGCCAACCTGCAATCCTTATTAGAATGTCTGAAATAAAATAAATATATATATTAAACTCTACATTTTTAAGAATCTCATCGGCTTCATGTGGTCTTTCAGTATTTCACTCACATTCTGGCAAACAGTAACGTTAAACATGAACACTCTGAAAAGGTTAGTTTTGTTTTTTTCTTATTTTTACTTCTTTACTTAGACTGTCATTAAATGACAATAGACAGAAATGAAAGCATGTGTGGCATGATAAACAACAGCAGATACATAACAAGAAATATAGAGAAGGAATAAAATATTGCCCATTTTAAAGAAATTGTGACATTAGTAAAAAACAAAAATGTTTAGAAGTTGGTGTGTCGCTTCTTGTTGGTTCTGCTGAGAACAAGTGCACTTAAAAAATTACACACAATAAAACACAAAATAATGCAAATTGTGATCACATTTGTATTTGGTAATAGCAAATCATCCTTCGTGTACAGTCTATAATTTTGACGACAGTGACTCTGAGTCCAACATCCTGAAACTGTCTCTCACTCTGCTTTCATCCTGTGCTTGAATTTTCTTGAAATCTATTGACCCTTAATTAGGATTCTTTCTCTCCTCTGGCTGACAAGAAAACCAACAGGCTGTCATCTAATTTCAAAGTTTCATTCACCAAATGCGACACAGCAACTCGTTATTCTCCTTCCAAGCATAACCATGATGCGACTAATAATATATGAAAAACTGAAACCTCAGTCCGTTTGCAACCTGTACGACAGGACCAACCAGATGGTGACGGCTTGACACACATGGAGGAAACTGGGAGTGGACATGTTTGTCAGGAAGAAGAGGATTGCTCCCGCACGCAAACTAGTCTGCTTTCATGAATGCAAAGAAAGGGAGCTCAAATAGTCTTAGCGCACATTGTTTGTTCACAGACACACAGAATGAGGCACTTTGCGTATATGGGCTGTCTTCTATTTTGCTAATATTTTTTCCAACTGGCACTCCAAAGTCTTTACACGCCATCAGGGATATGAAATCTTATTCAAGTTAAAACCCAACATAAACATCAAAATCAAGGCGGCTACAAAAGCCAAAGTGCAACATATATACATCGACCCCAGGTATCTGAGGTGAGGATGAGCACTTGTCATCGCATCATCGTCTTTGGTCATGGGTCGCCCATCAGCGCTGATGATGAAGACCTTGGTCCCGTTTGGGCTGAGGCTGACCGGCCCCTCCCGGCTAAGGCACCGTGAAACCAGTGGGAAGACTGTGGGTAAACTGTCCCTGGAGACGCGCAGTGCGTTCTGGAGCAGCGTCGGCGGCTCCCGGGGAGGAACCTTCAGGGTCCGGGCCTCCTCTTCGCCCACAGCTACTTTTTGTGTCGTTAGGAACGTCAGGTGTCTGCACACGGGACAAATGATGGTGTTTCTGATGATGGGTCTCTCTCTCTTCATACGGACCAGTATTGCGACTAGACAGTCATGGCAGAACACATGGCTACAGCTCAGGGTCCTTTCAGCACCCGGCAGGCGCTCATAACAAATCGGACACCCGGATTCATGCGCGTCCCCCTGGCCCTCGTCCTCCAATGCCATAGACTATCGTATTGGCTGCAGTAATGAATCAATAATCACAGAGAGGACATTAAAGTCCTTATCAGTGCCCGTTGTTGTTGTTTATCGGCGATGGGCGCCGGTCAACACGAGAGGCGGTAGCCAAGTGACGTCAAATCCGAGTGATGCGCCATTCTAACTTCTTTAAAACATTACTTTAGAAACGCACCCAATCAAAAAAAAAAAGAAGAAAAAAACAGCTCCCAACTTCTGATTTTAGACACTTCAATTAAAGAAATTAATTCTAAAAAATAAAACATAAAAAGTAAAGGGATAATAACAGACCAGCTATTGTGAAGGAGGAGATGCACGGTGCATGAAGCAGTAGAGCAAGAGATTCAGGTATGGAAAGAAACACACATAGAGGAGAGAGAGAGAGAGAGAGAGAGAGAGAGAGAGAGAGAGAGGACAGCAAGGCGTTGGAAAGATCATCTTCCATGGGGGTGATGTCCAGTAATATCAGCAAAAACGCACAAAGGTTTACATGGCGAGCTGAGTGTGCAAGAACGGGAAGCAGCAGCAGCGTGAGGTCGAGAACAAGTGAACAGAGTGTGCAGGGAGTTGTTATTATAAAAGTATTGATGGATGACGAGAGGGAAAATGCTGTGGGTGCACATCACATACAGGTGAAGTGCCTGAAAGTGACCAGACGCAGAAAAAAATGTAACAGTTTGTCAGTAATAATCACAATGCCACCGAAAATATACCTGGGATACATAACTTATATTCCACTGCCGCTGTGATGCCAGAAGGGTCAAAGGTTTGGTGGCAAATGCACAGCATCTAAAAATGAGAAAATATTATTCATAAAAACAAAATACAAAACAAAGCTGAGTCGGCTGAGAAGGAACAACATGTGGACATTTGTTGTGACTGTTTGTCAAATCGGTTCATTGGTGTTTATTAGTGCAGGCACAAAGCACAGCTTCCAGTTCATTTGTGGAATATCTACAGTATTTCCAAGTCAGCAGCAGTCCCCCTGTTCTAATTCAGACAATGGAGAGACAAGTTACAGATAGAGAGAGAAAGCGATTTTGAATTACACCTCTTATGTCATTTTGTTGATAGGTGCATCTTAGTTCTTCCTCCTGATCACTGGCTGTGGAGTTCTCCAGTTCTGTTGTCTTATCACAGGTTGGCTGTGGGTGGAGGTGGCTTGTAAAACAGGGCCGGTGGCTGTTGTTGACTGATAGGGTGCCTTGCATTCATTTCTGTCATTTCAAGAAGTCCAAGTTTGTTCACATTCATCTTTCCACTCTGATGACGCTGGCACTCGCAGGTCTTCATTTTTAAAGTTAGATCAATATCTGTCACAAACACACTAGAGGTCACGGAGACAACATCAGAGAAATTCTACTTTACAATACATCTTTAGCAACGCACGCAAAAGGCAAGACCAGTTACCATTTTAGTCCCATCATTTGAAATGGAAAGTGATAATGTATAAAATATCTAGATATCTAACTTCACTACATCTGACATGACAACGACAGCTGACCCACTATTGTTCCACACAAAACTAAAATCATTTCACTCCCAAAAAGTAAGCATCAAATCTTTTTTTCTTCTATTTTGAAGGTTGTGGGAGCTATGTTAATCTGTAGTTTTCCCCGTTATTTGCTTTTATTGCCTGCTGCTTGGAAACAAGGTATCCAACAACTGAGTGACTTAAAAATTAATTGAGCTCTTTTATACCAGCTGTGACATAAGGAGGCATCAAATGACTTCTTGAAATTGTTTTTTTCTTTTTTTTGACAACTCAGACATTCCACTCCGGTATAAGGGCACACTTTGTTTGCTTTGTTAGATTTCTGTGCACGCCCCCTGTCTGTCTGACTGCTTCTCATAAAACAGGTAGAGCATCCCACAAACAGGAATGTGAAACAAAAGACTTGGCCGTCACTGGAAGCCTTAACCTTTGCTTCATTTTAGTCTGTTGCGTAGTAACGCACACAAGGAAACGGGGGTATGTTGCTCCCTAGATTTTCTTTTAAATCACAGGACAAATGACAGTATATTGATTGAAATACAACATATTAAAACACTGTTGTCACTCAAAGTGCATCCCAAAGGGTTAAGAAAAAGGGAGAAAAATTCACAAACTGATAGAAAAAGTCCGGATTATTTGATCACAAAGACACAGAATAAGGCACGTTTTGTACACTGATAGTCATCGTATATTCCCTATTGGCAGTCCATACTCCGCATAATCCACATTCGGGCTATGCCAACAGAATCCAGGGTAAGGTTGCAGCCACCAAAGCGAGTATAGTAAACAGCGAAAGCAAAAAGAACAGACAGCGCGCAGTTGTGCAAATCCTGCGCCTTCGTCTGCGGCGCGGCTGAATCACAGTCAGAACACTGAGCGCATCATCCTCGGCCATGGGTCGCCCTTGCGCGCTGATGATGAAGATTTGCGAGGCGTTATGGCTGGGACTGATCAACCTTTGCCGACGGAATCTCCCAGAATTTCCCGTAAAGCATCGTGCAATCCAATTACAGCCCCTTGGTAAAGTGTCCCTGGAGGCGCGCCGTGCGTTTTGGGGCTGTCCCAGCGGCAGAGGGAGAGGCACCTTCAGGGTCTGTCCTTCCACTGGATCTTTGTCCGCTGCCAAGGACACCGCCGCTTCCTTTTGTTTCCTGATAAATGTCAGATGTCTGCAGATGGGACAAACGATTGTGTCTCTGATGTTCCCATTTTTGTTGATGCTGACTAGTGTTTTCACCAGACAGTCGTGGCAGAATACATGTCCACAGCTCAGGGTCCTCTCGATCCCCGACAGGGACTCATAGCACACTGGACACTCACATTCATGCGCATCCTCCTGGCCCTCTTCCTTGAAGAATTCCATGAAATGTTATGATCGCTGCAGCAATAAATCGTTAATCACGGCAGAGATTGAAAAG
Organism: Brotula barbata; assembly: GCA_900303265.1. NCBI lineage: Eukaryota > Metazoa > Chordata > Actinopteri > Ophidiiformes > Ophidiidae > Brotula > Brotula barbata. Next base: position 234,818 of record OMNV01029118.1, on the reverse strand, counting down.
TCTTTGCACTTCCTGTGTTCAGTCCTCGTCAGGTTCTCGTCTCTTACCACGGGACATTCTATACTTTTGGCTGTGGGTGGTGACGACTTGTAAAACAGGGCCAGCCACCTATGGCAGCAGTCACTTGACTGATTGCGTTCCTGGAGCACAGGGAGTATGAGTGGCCAAGCTTGTTCACTATCAGATCTTAAAGGAAAATTCAACTTAAAAATTAACTACTTATTTTTTAGGGCAATTCTGGGGCTCATTCTTGCAACATTTTACGAAATCACCATTATTCTCTGTGAGGAAAACAGTTGATTTTTTTAAATATAAAGTTTATAACACATCAAAATTCAGATGGAAATCGTGTAGTGCGGGAAAGAAACATATTTTAACTAACAGATTTGAAAGAAATATTGATTGAAAAACAATCCGGTCAGCTAAAGCTCTAGGTGGTTGTTATTATAGGAAATACACGTTTTGCATGAATTCTCAGTGTTGGTTGTTTGGCAATCTCATGCCACCTTGTGGTCATTGTTAGAACTACAACGCCACAGTCAAAAGGTTCAGATCACTGTAGTTGTTATGACTCCATGGTAACCGAGCTACGTTGTCGTTCCCCGATTTAGACTATGGTCGCTAAATTCGGACCACGCATGCGCTAAATGGGGTCGCGACAAGGGAAAAGAATTCTGATTGAGATATCGCATCTATTTTTAGTTGCACCCGCTCTTTCCATTCTGGACTGATATCTCTTTCTTTATTTTTATCTTTTCTATCAAATTATTTGAAATAAAAGAAGAAATTGTCCTGCTTTTATCACGTAACACAGGCTGTGTTCTTTTCTGACAATGCTGTGAAAATCTTCTGAACAGTTAAGGAACAAAACAGGAGTATTATACAATGATACAAGCACAAGGGATGACATAAACCATTAAAAAGAGAAAATAATAAATAATAAATAATGTGATCCTATTTAAAGTTTGGGATGTTGCATGACTCTTCTTCTAGGAATTAAGAGATTTTTTTCAGGGGAGTCGGAGCAAAATAACTGGGAATTCGGGTTTGGTGACGTCACTCTGGATTTGTGACTAATATGATATTTGCCCAACAAATGTTGGATTTTCACTGCAGTATCTAAGAAAACACAGCCATTATTACATGTCATAAGCAGGACAATTTCTTCTTATTTATCAAAAAATTTACACAAAAAAGAGCTAAAAATGAAAAAAGAAATCGGGGAACGACAGATTTAAAGTGAAAGACGTCAGCGTGTCCGCCCATGTTACGTAAACAACGCCAGCGCTGACGGTATGTCACGTGAGTGACGTCAGCGCGCACACCCTTGTCGGGATTTACGTTTCTTCCGGGAGACGCGTTGGCAATTTCCTAAACAGTGAAGCCAGAATCTGCTGAGGCCGGATAGTGGAGTGCGGTGGACTGAACTCCAGCGGTGAGACCGACAGCTGTTGGGTGCGGATTTTTCGTGGCCAGGTAATGAATTTAAGACTGTAAATGTTAGTTTTCACGTTTAGAATATCTGACATGTTAACGCTAAACATAACGGCCCGTGTCTCGGTATCGAACGAGGCTCTTGTTAGGATGACAGAGGCTCGGTTGGGCGTCGAGGGTTTTCCCCGCTTTGACTTTTGCTTCATGTATCAGCTAATAATGCTGACCGTTCATTAAATGTTGTAACGGTGACTTTCATTACAATTTTAACATAAAAAATACATTCATTTTCAATTAAGGCGTCTGTAAATCAGCCGGTGTCACACAGACACTGACAGCAGCGTGTCTGTTTGCCGGGATAAATGAACGGCAACCTAGAGCTGTCAAATCTGACCATTGAACTACGAATCTCCTCATTCTCATCGTGTTGTCATATCATTCAGTTAAATAGAAACGTGTTGTAGGAGTATTAAATCTTTTGTAGCTCATTCTAGTCCACCTGTAAGCCATCCATGAACACCAGCATGTAAACACAGGTTAGGTGAAAACCTCTCTTTCTGTCCACATCATATATAATCACTAATTGTCTAACTTAAAGCTGGATTTTTTTTTAGAAACGTACTCATCATCTCATTTGTAAGGCCCAGTGTTAAAAAGTGAGAGCCAGAACACTCTTGAGTAAGCTCATAGTCATCGTCTGTAAAAGAGGATGTAAGCAGACAAGAAGAAGGGGAAGGAAATGCCCTCTTCCCTACCCTCCCGCTAGTACTGTCTAAATATTTCGCCTCCAGTTACTCGTCATTGTGTGTGCCCACAAAAGGATTGGTAGGTCACATTTTTGCTAAAAACATATACAGAGGTCATGCTGACACATCCCTGGAAGATGCAGAAATGAGAAATAACAGGAAGAGCCATCTGTTCTGTCTGTGTAAGGATATTTCGTTGACGTATTCTATGATCTGTGCACTGCTACCCTGTCATCATCTGTCCTGAATCTGTGAAAATGCCTTCTAAGCAAATAGGAAGTGGAACAAAAAAAACCATATGATGGAACTCTGACGCATTTGAGTTGCGTATTCTGTTTTTGGTCAGCTGATTAATAAATAGCCATGTGATTCTCAGAGTGCAGCCATGTCCTGTTTAGACCTTTCATCTGAATCGCCATGGCAACAGCAGCCTGGTCATGTTTTCGGCCGCTCACACCTTAGAATAGATTCTATCGATTGAAAGGGCCTACAGACTGTTCATCATGAAATGGCCTAGAAAAGCATTTTTGCATTTTCACACACCTTGGATGGTTGTCTTTTGTTTAGGGATTGCATCTGGAATCGATGCATGTGAGTAGCGACTTGGGAACATTTCCCCCTCTCCACCCATATATTGTTTTGAGCTCAGATTCCTCTGTGAGTAACGTACTGCCACGTGAGGGTCTTTGTGGTGAATATGTTTGTGACGCCATCACACAGGAATGCTTCACATGAGGAAGGGGCAGACCTGCCTCTGGCCCTGCATCCTGCTTAGTCCAGAAGGGAAATAACATCTCTTCAATGTAAACCTCAGCCCAACACCAGGCGTTAGGCATGACCAGAACCAGTATTGAGAAGCAAGGGTTTTATTTGTCATAGAGCTACTTTTTAAGAGTTAAATCAAAAGTCCTCTATAAATGTATCTAACACCTTTAAACTGGACTGAGTGACATTGAGTCACGTCGAAAGCTTGCAGGAAATCCCTCAAAGCTCCGGATGCACTATGAAAATTCTTGGAGCTACAGGAATGGGAGTGCCCGGACAGCAGTTGTATTTCTCCCAACACAGAACACACACTTAGACACACACACACACATACATGCAGCAGCTCCTTCCAGATGTGCTTATTTCCTAAAAATTGCTAGCTGATTCATGTGGATCATTGTGGTAGGCCTCATCAGAGGAGGAAACAGTGAAGGATGGAAGATGAAAAAGTTCTGCAGCCTGCTGTGATCTGTTTAGCTGACCTTAACCACATCAAATGAAGACCATTTTCCGTTGCCAAGGGTGGAGGAATATGTTGACAATGACATCAAATGAGTTGAGCTGGAGGTGCTTGGAAATTTAATGAGCAGAAGGCCCGCTTTTAATGTTTAACCACAGTGGGTCCATATCACACAGGCTGTTCTCAGAGGTTATACGCAATGATTCAATAGTAGATAAGAATGAGATGACATTAGTTACAGGGCGACATGGTCAGGTGGATCTGCCTTTGTAAAGGGACATTTTGCTACTGGACTTGAGAGACTGGCTAACACGCAGACACAACATTTTAATCTTGATTCCGTTTGTTCTGAGATAAGAGCAGAATGCACTGTGCCTGATTGTACATGCCAGGGGATAAAGAAGATGTTACGTTTATACTGAAATGCTTGACCTACATTTAGCCTGCCTCTTTATCATGTATGCTCTTGGAAGCTTCTGTATGTGGCTGTGGTGCCAGTGAAAGTGTCTTTTTAATCCTCAGGCTACCCTGCCATGGACACAGAGATGATTCCTAAATTTGCATCAAAGGACGAGGAAGTTGATTACTGGAAGTCCCAAGCGCTGAAGTATAAAAAAAGGTAGGCTATATGAATTATATCACAAGATAACATATCTACTACACTGAGCCACTGTTCATAGGATTATCTTGCAGGTAAATTTTATTATTTACTCTGCCTTAAACCAGTGATCATTATGGTGCCGGTAGCCATTACCTTAATTTCAAATGTACAAGCTCTCTGTCTCGGTCCTGTAATATTCAGTGATGTTATCATTTTGAACATTCTTGTGATCCTCCTGTCCGCTTCCCCTAGCTTGTCTGTGAAAGCCATATAAGGCAAAAGAAGAGACAATGTTTCTGAACCATAAGTAGCTGTAGGTTTCTCAGAAGGAAATAATCATTCCATTGACACAGGATGTTGTTTGTTGTGAAGTGCCATGTAAATCTTTGTTAAGGAAGGGATGTCTGTCTTTTCTATTTGTGGATTTGGGACCCACAGAGTTCCTCAGAGCTCAGGTTCTCTGGAGGTTTCCTAACAATTTCCTGCTTGTGGGTACATATGGGGGAAGAAAACACACCAACCCATGGAAAAAATAACTCCAAGCATACCGTGAGCTGTGGGATACCTCAGACGTTTTCGTGCCTGTGCGTTCCCAGGATCACTTTTATAGGAAAATGGTTACAGTGGAAAATGTGTGTATTATTGCAAAGTAAGCTACATACTATAGCTGAACCAGTCATAATAATAAACAGGGGGTGATCACTTGTAGTTTATGAAGACATGTGAAACAAAACTCTCAATCACAGTTCCCTGATTTCAACTGTTTAATCTTAGTTTTCAGATTAAGCATTAATTTAAAAAGCACAACTATGAGCACTGGTGTTTATTTGAAGCCATAAAGGGCTGAAAAAGTGATGGTGGACAGGTTTGTATATAAAAAGTATTATATGGCCCGTTATTCTGCATTAGCAGCCTCTGTGGCTTTGGTATGTGTGGAATGAGGTCCTATGCACAACTGATTCATGGTTTCTGTCGCTCTGTACAGCCAACAAATGTCAGCTGACGTCAGAGCAGCACGGACTGAGCCACTGTCATGTCTGCACACCTTAACAACTAGTAAACTAGGTGTGGCAGTGGAATTGTTTTTGGGTGTTAGTGTGTGTGTTAGGGAGCTCAGAACACCACGTGCCACAAACAAACACCCACTGCCAATCCCACTGTTACACCTGTCTTAGTTTTGGATACTTCCAGCAGTGTGTACACATGTTCTCTTTCTTAGCCCCTGATTTCCTCATTCTGTTTTTGGGCCCCCTCCTGTTAGACACTTCCACAGCTGAGGGCATGTGAGAGAAGGGTTGTTTTTTTTCCAAGCTGCCCCTAAAGCCTCATGCCTGCTTTTGAAAGTTCAGCTGTCTTTTTGGAGCTATATTCAGAATGCTTAGCTCGACAAGCATTTTCTGTCCAGCTCAGGTTGAATTCTAAAAGTATCTCGCATATTCAGGTCTTAACGTGGAGACAAAGCCTCCAGAAAATTCCTGAGCTTATGTCATTGTAGCGCCTGTGTTCTAGAGCTCGTGTCCGAGGTCATTCATCAGCTCCACAGAGTGAATGGTGGATGCTGGTCAGGGGCGCTGGTATGTGGCCCTAACTGATTTTTGCCTCTGTGTGTGTGTGTGTGTGTTTCTCTAGCTGCCATGAAGCACAGGAAGAGCTGCAAGAGTTCCAGGAGGGGAGTCGGGAGCTGGAAGCTGAGTTGGAGGCACAGCTTGGTCAAGCTGAACATCGCCTGCGAGACCTGCAGGTTGAGAACCAGAGACTGAAGAATGAAGTGGAGAACCTCAAGGTGACCCGACTTGATGACTTGAGGTGTTATTTGGGATTTGACTTTGCTCATTTTAGGTCAATCCATAGTTCTCAATGGAGAACAGAAGTGTGTAAATGACAAAAAAAATCACAAGTCACGCATCCCTGTCTTTTTTTTTTCCTGGTGGCCATAATTTTATTATGCTGCCTCTCTATGTTATTACTCCACTGTAATGTATCACAGGCCCAATGAGCCACAGGGCCCCTCTAGGAACAAAGCAGGCTGCATGAAAATGACATTATGTGGAAGAGCATTTTTACTAGCAGTGCTTTTCGATGCATGGGGCTTACTATTATGATTACAATGACTTCATGCTGTGGCAAAATGAAACCAAAATGGGTTTTGTGTATTACAGATTTCTTAATTATCCTGTTTTTCCTGCAAGCATTGACTCCCAAGCTATTCTTCCTCCTTTTATCTCTTATTAGGAGAAGCTGGAGCAACAGTATGCCCAGAGTTACAAACAGATTTCTATGCTGGAGGATGACCTGGGTCAGACACGCAGCATCAAGGAGCAGCTCCACAAATACGTCCGGGAGCTGGAACAGGCCAACGACGACCTGGAGAGAGCCAAGAGGTCAGACTGATGCCTGTGATGGTTCAATTTCAGAGGTTGTATTCATTTCTCAACTATTGTCATTTTCCACTGTCATTTAACTGGTTGTGGTCCTCACTCTGTATGTGCAGGGCAACAATAGTGTCTCTTGAGGACTTTGAGGGTCGTTTAAACCAGGCCATCGAGAGGAACGCCTTCTTGGAGAGTGAACTGGATGAGAAGGAGTCTCTTCTCGTATCCGTGCAGCGACTGAAAGATGAAGCACGAGGTACAAGCAACACAAAATACCCTGCTCTGCCTTTTAGAAACCATGCTTACTCAGTGTATGTCTTGGTGGAGGTTTGTCTCATGAGTTTGACGTTTTCCTCTGCAGACCTGAGGCAGGAGTTGGCAGTACGGGAGAGGACGACCGACCGCATGTCAGCGCCCAGCTCGCCCACCTTAGACATCGACAAGATGGACTCTGCAGTACAGGCTTCCTTCTCCCTCCCAGCCACACCTGTAGGAAAGAACGTGGAGCACCCTTTCATCACCCCAAAAGGTCAGGATTACTTCAATCTCTTTGTTGCACTGTGGAGATGAATCAGGTACTCGTACTAATCCTACCTTTGTGTACAACAGCATTGACCAATGGCTGTGGCAGCCCGTCCCTCACTCCCTCTGCCAGAATCTCAGCTCTTAATATTGTTGGCGATCTTCTGAGGAAAGTTGGGGTGAGTACTAGTCCGCACTTCAAACGCTTTTTTGCCCTGACCATACAAGAGATGAGACCATACAAGAGATGAGACTCAAAACACTTTGTTTCTGGTTCTTTCACCAGGCTTTGGAGTCCAAACTAGCTGCCTGCAGGAACTTTACCAAAGACCAGGCAGCAAGAAAAAGTTACTCCCATGACAACGGCACGATCAACAGCAATGCCACCAAATTCTCTCATTCGCTTCACACCACTTACTTCGACAAAACGTAAGTCTTTGTCGAGCGATTTAGTTTTTACTGCTGCTTCTCCGAGTCATATTCCTGTTTGCACCTCTCTACACGTCTTCGCATTTCTGACACTTGACACGTTGCGTGTTTCTGTGTGTAATTGCAGAACTGTGAACGGACTGGACCCAAGCCCTTTGACCTCCATGGCCTCATCTCGAGCAGTGTCTCCACCAGGCATGCTGCCTCTGAGTGTTTGAGGCGTTCCCACCTGGTACAAACCTTTGCTGAAACTCTTAACCACCCAACAGAGAGTGGGCACAGAGCGGACACTTGAAAGGCCATTACATTGTGTGCGTGGTGTGTGTATGAGTGTTTGAAATGGAGAGTAATGTGCGTGTGCCTGTTTGAGTGCATTTTTGAAATTGCCATGGGGGAAAGACACTCGACCATACAATTAACATGCCTCCATTTTGCAGCTCTAAATGCATCTGTGAGTAGGTGCGCATTATTTTCCATGTGTGCGTATGTACCTACCACATTCTTGCATGTGCCTAAAGCTGCACTGTACTGTGCTTCTGTGGATGTTGTTGCAAATGCATTGCTCTCTAAACCTCAAATCTGATGTGGTACAGTTGGACTATTGGTCCCGCTACTCACCTGAAAACTACTACCCTGACAAAAGGTCCCAAACAGACCACAGCTTCATCGTAACCCTCTGTTTTTTTTCTTATGCTTTCACTTAAATTGCACAGTTAAACTAATTTGAATTTAGAATGTATTATATTTGAAAAGGGATATGTTCATATTGACTAATTTATCTTACTGTATGCTTTCAAACACAATGTTTGTTATTTGCTCTTGCATGTGTGCATATGTAACGCGGGGTTGGAAAGGTTTGTTTCGACCCCACGTTTACTGGAATGACTGAAGTGAATGTTGACGTTCAAAGACACGTAGCCATTGCGCACACCTGTCCCTTCTTCTTACAGGCTGCTAGCTGTAATTTTGGCTACTTTGAAGCAGCCATGTTAAAGCTTTACGTTATCAGCTGGTTCTGTCTCCTGGGCTTAACTCTGCAACCAACTGAACCGCGCAGGTTTCGCTACAGTTAAATCGAGTTTTCCTTAGTGTGCGTTTTGAGGAAAATCGTCCGTTTTTTTTTTTTCAAATGGTAAATGTATACATTTTTTTTCAATGTTGAAACAGGCTTGTTTACCTCATTCTGATATAATGCAAGTATAAACTGTGGATGTGGACTAGTGATATGAATTTGGTTTTGTTAGACTTCCATCCCCAAACTATACAGATCAAGTAGAGAAGACACCTTTTTTTTTTTCTTTTTTTTTCCAACGGTCTATATTTAGTTAAGTGAATGTGAATGTATGGTGCAGCGTGGCCAGTGTGTCACGCAGCACATCTGCAAAGTATGCTACTATTTGAACATAATGTTGGTTTGATGTGAGTCTTTGAATTTCAGCATATTTGTTGTTTACTTTGCCTTCACATCTCATAATTGTGTTTGAATTAACTTTGTGCCCACGTCGTTGTAGATGTTTGATTCTTCACTCATCACTGTCATGTCTGGGCACTGTCAAATCTGTTACTTAACTCTGTTCTGTCAGTGTACATAGCTTGTAAAGATGGTTAACATTTGTACAGACCGACATTTGATATTAAGGTCCTATTTATTTCAGATTCTGTAATGACACGTTCAATTTAAGGAGTTTTACTATTCTACAATGGTTCAGTCCTTTGTATCAAGTTGTTTAAGTAAATAAAGTTTGAGATGACAAAGATTTGGGGTTTCACTCAGTAATTACAGGCAGCCTAATTTTGCTGTCATCACAAAAATGAGAATTTTCATAAATCAATAACCTTATTCGTCTTGTGAATACTCTCTAAAAGGTGTACATTACATTAAAGTCCCAGTTCCTGCTTCATTGTCTCCCTCAATTTGTTCTTCTGGATCTATTGAAGTATTCTTTCAGTCAATATTTTAGTTTAATTCTATTTGGAGCAGACAAATCCCACCTTTCCAGGTATCACACAGTCCAAGATCTTGAGGCAGAAATTTTTTTAAACGAGTAGTTCATATGCAGCTGCTCTACTTTTGTGCGAGTTGAACCTCGTTGCATATAGTCTCCTCTCACCTGGCGTTCGCAGAATGCTTTTATGTCCTCCGCTCTGCATGTTTGGCTCTCCTTTAGCAGGCACACACCTGCTCTCCAAACCTCTCCTTTTTCTCACATAGCCACCTGGGAAGCAGAAATAGAAGAGGACCTGGGGCCCTATTTAGACCATCTATGGCGCATGGTCTGTCGCATTACAGCGCCTGGCTCTTAGGGGTCCATTTTGCTATTTAGACATAATCTCGGCGCAGGAGGCTACTAATTAATCATAGGTGTGTTTTTGGCCCAACATGAATTGGACCAATCAGACAAACCTTGACAGGTAGCTACTCTTATTGTATACTAGTATATGTTTGCTTCTTGCATGGTGACATTCCCCCTTATAGGCACCTTTTCCATAGAACTTGGGTAAATAACAAAGGGAATCAATTGATTTTTATTTATATTTTAATCAGAATTTTCCCTTTATTTCAATAATTACATTTTCTAATTACAAAATGCCCAAGTTGATGTAATGAACAAGTCGACAGGCTAGATTTATTTTAATTATGAGAGTCGTCTGTTCTGCAGCCAACAATAAAGGCCCTCTCACATCAGAGGCTGCCCGTCATCAGGGAGGAACAGAAGGTAAACAAAGATGGATTCACCAAGTGATCAAGCACAGAGAACAGTTAATGAATCCTATCGTGAAAGAAATTGGCATTATTGATGTCTGGAGGGACCTTCACCCTTGATTTTTATTTTTATTTTTCCAAAACATTCGATATGAGAACAATTCATTTTTCAGATTACTCACCTATATGGATGGCAATTTGCATCTACAATCCAAAATCCATTCTTTGGAAACTGAATTCTAATATCCTGAATAAATCCCCTGGTGACAGAAATAATGGTGATTGCAGTATAAATCTACTTTAAAGGGAATGATAAATTGAGTGGGACACAAACATATCAGTTTTAAGTGGAAAATTATTGCCCGATCCGCACTATTAAAGAAGCTATAACAAGGAGAGAAGCTCGGCAACTTACAACACCAACTTACAGAGTTGGAAGAATTACAGAGCGAAAACTAGAGAGTAAGACAAAGCATTTTAAGGTATCAATATATTATATGCATCACGGTGAACATAGTAGGATATGAAGATATTTAAAACATGCATGTATATTAAAATAAGAATAGAATAAATGAGGTGCAAAATGTGACATCTTACTGTTCTAATATGCAGAGTTTGTGAAACAAAAAAAAAGAACATACCAGAGGGAAGGTTATCTTTTTATTTATTAATTTATTCAATCATTCATTCACTCCTTCATTCATTCATTCATTTAAAGGTTAGTATATATACTGTACAGAAATCTTGATGTTGTACTACTAATGCTAATGCAGTTATATGATTTAACCCATGTACACAGTTTTGTTTGTTTGTTTGGCTTCCTTGTTGCGATATAGATACCTTCCCATATAAAAAAATAAAATGAAACAAATAAGAAAAGTGCATTAAAGTCCCAGTTTCTTCTCCACTGTCTCCTTCAACTTGTTCTTCTGGACCTAAAAAATACAGTGTATGGAAGTGGATGATACAATTTCATATTATTATTAAATCATGAACAAACCTGTCATTGGAGATTATTATTTATTTTATTTCTTAGAGTGTCCTACCTTTCCAATGGCAGTCAGTGGATAGCTGTCCACAAAAATCACGTAATGTGGGATCTTGAAGTGAGAAATCTAGGAGACAGGAACAATGACATGTAGCTGTGCTCCGACTTTGGGTTTGTTGAGCTCTGTGATGTGTGTTCTCCTCCCACCTGGCCTTTGCAGAATGTTTTGATCTCTTCTTCACTACAGGTTTGGTCCTTCAGCTTGATACAGGCACACACCTGCTCTCCCAACCTCTCATCCTTCACTCCAATCACCTGGGGAAGAGGCAAAGATTTACAAGAATGTGAAACTACTTGTTTAACAAAATCTTCATGCTGGTTTTGGGTGAAATATATCCTCATAAGGGTCACAATATTTACACTCACGAAGTCCTAACAAACTCCCTTCAGTTGAACAATGTCATTTCTCAAAGACCTTGACTGACTCTTTGCTGACCTCCAGTGGCCAAGTGTCTCACCTGCACATCATGCACTTTGGGATGAGTGTGGAGAAACTGCTCGACCTCAGCAGGATAGATGTTCTCCCCTCCTCGAATGATCATGTCCTTTAACCGTCCATCAATTTGGCAGTACCCCAGACTGTTCAGGCTGACTGTATCCCTGTGTAAACAAACCACCTAACATGAATTTGGATTCATGTCTCTCTCTTTAGGGCTCTCAAACAGAGTGTGTTCTCTCCATCCATCTTACCCACTTCTGTACCAGTTCACCTCGGTGATAACTTCTTTAGTCTTCTCAGGAGCTTCCCAGTACCCTTTCATCACAAAAGCGCCTCTGATCAGCAACTCTCCTGAGGATCCCAGAGGAACAATATCTCCTGTGGATGGGTCCACCACTTTAGCCTGTATAAAGTCACATTGCAAGGGTCAGGCTGTGGGTCACAAATCATGTAAATAATTGACATCTGGATCTAGGCTAAATAGCATCTGCTGATAGGCCTCATATTACAAGAAATGCTAAAAAAATAAAGCTTGGTTTCCTTGGTTTAGTTAGAAATTCAGCTATTCTACAATAATAAAATATGAGAGTAAAATACAATGAACTCCAACTTAAGGTATTCATTTCACAGCTTAAAAAGTTGTCTTTGGTTAACATTAGCATTTTAGTGTTATGCAGTATAAAGTTGAAGTGAGGATCCTCTTTCTACTAAATAATGAACTCCCACATTTTCACAAGTCTTTTATCTCAGGTCCAGAGATAAAAGACAAATCAGGTCAGATCTCAGCCTTTCGATAACACATACAGATTGTTATGATATGGATTTTTCTCTGTATCCTTCCTAATGTATTCCATGAACTGTAGATAATATTGATAAGGTCAGGATGAAATGCATAAAATGTCTCAATACCTCAGTGTGGGGTAAGATACACCCTGCAGTGCTCAGCTTTAAATGATCGTTGTCTAATGGAAACCCCATGAATGTGGCAAGGCTGGTTTCTGTGGCTCCATAAGCTACCTGTTACAAAACACGACGCACGCAAATTTTCATATGTTGGACCATCTGCTCAGGTGTGAAGAGAAAGCGATTTACAGCAGTATTTTAAATGCAACAGCTCACCATGATCTGTTTCAAGTTCATATCTTGTTTCAGTTTCCTCACAAGCTCAACAAAGCAAGGTGCTCCCCCAATGAGCCCTAATCCAGAACAGCACAAACAAGGATCTCTGAAATACTGGCCATGCTACACATTTCACCAAAATCAATAATATATACAATCAGCTCTTACCAGCTTCAGCTGAAGACAAGTCGTACTTGTGTAATTCCTGCTGGTGGAGCATGTCGATGTACATTGTTGGAGTGCCGTTCACAAAGTTGCATCTTTAAGGGAAGGGAAAACATGAATGCCTGGATGGATGAATCAGTCAGTAAAAATGCACTTCTGTATATTTGATTGACAAACACGAATGTATACCTTTCGTTCTGAATGGCCTCTAGGTTGGCACGGCTGTTGTAGCCAGAGGAGGGGAACACTAACGTGATGCCGTGCACTGCCATACTTATTCCTCCAGCTACTGCACCAAAGCAGTGGTACAAAGGTGCAGGCATGCACAAGCGCACCTGAGGCTGAGAGAGTCAGCAAAAGCAGATTAGAGACAGCCTGTATTTGCTTCTTATGATATGAGATAACATGTACTTACTCTCCATCCATAACCTGTGCGCAGACCCATGAAGTAGGCATTATTCACAATGTTGTGGTGGGTGAGGGTGGCTCCCTTTGGACTCCCAGTTGTCCCCTAAAACAAGCAGCCAAGTAAACAGTGAAGATAATTGCGTATGATAATTTCACACTATATTGCAATGATTGTTGCCATGGTGGTGGTTGCAGTTTGTTGGAAGCTCACTGATGTGAACTTAATGTTGATGGGATCATCGCAGGACAGCTTGCTCTGCAGATCCATCAGCTCTCTGTGGTGCCGACTCTCCCCTGCTTGGAACACGTCGTCTACGTGGAACATCCCCGGCTGCCTGCTGTCTGTCACGATCACCATACGCAGGTCTGGCAGCCTGGCAGACACACGATGTGATCCTTATATGTAGTAATCTACCGCTCATTGGGTGCTCTGTGCAGTATATAATGAACCTGTACTATGAAAACACACTTGAAAAAGTCGACATATGTGGTAATGTCATACCTGGAGCTCTTCATCATGCCTGGTGGAGCTGTGTCTATCTCTGGACAGATCTCCCTCAAAATCCCACAGAACATCTGTGTTTTAAAGTGGGTGGGGCAGACCACAGCTTTACATTTGACCTGCCATCAAATGAAACAGAATTCAACTGACAATTAATGCCTTCAGTTGTCTGGATTAACATGTCTGCTTTGTTTCCACGTACACGTATGATTATGTATGTATGATAGTAACACACACTACCATTTTTAGACACCTCTCCAGTTCCTTCATCTGACTCGCTGGGTTCAATGATACCTGTAGAGACACCAACAGTTAAGTCAAGTTCAGTCTAATCACATAGCCCCTCTTCATATATCTAAAAAAGGTCATTTTGTAACATATGATGCAATCACTTTATAGACAGGATAGGGATGATATTTGATAATTTCAAAATAATGTGCTGATAAAATGTCAAGACTGCCTTGACTCAATGAGAAACATGTAGTGACAGCAAATAGCTTTTATATTCAAATATATCGGTGTTGAATACATTGTAGGGCTTTGGAAATGGAAATGGAACACTAGTTTGTTCACTGACATTTAATCTGGGTATCATATAACTTGAAATCAGCCTGCATGCCCACAAAGCGTCTCTTGTTTTGACATACTGAATAAAGTAATGTAAACAAATACAAATGTACAGCTGTCTGCACGGTCTTATTTACTACTACTTTAGTTGATTGTATGTTGTCTCTGTTCTATGGTACATTTTGAGGCCATACTTTGGGATGAACTGTATTACATTTGGGTTTTATATATGGAGCAAAACACTACATTCAGTTTTGGTTTGGCAAATCAACTGACCAGTATAATGCCAGCCTTGGCAGTAGCAAACTGGAAGAGGATCCATTCATATATGTTGGGCGCCCAAACTCCCAGTCGGTCACCTCGCTTCAGGCCCAGAGCGAGAAGACCTGCAGCCACCTTGTCAACCTGCACCAATAAGAGGTTAATATGAAGTTGGCCTTCGTCTAAGACAGAGGTTAAGCCCAGTTAAGTCTGACCTATCGTAGACAATGGTTGGGTCTTAGGTTATCTTTTACCAACATTACATAAAAAAACCGATTCCTATGAATGTGTAACACACAGTTTAATATTTAACTCGTTGTGGGTTGTAAAGTATACACAGGCAAAATTCAAAATTCCTGGGAAACTTTGGTGAAATTGAATTGTAATTTGTACTGAAACAAGCTGATTTAGTAACAGCTGCTCTATTAAATATAGTGTACACAACAAATATTTTTCACTGTAGGAGAGAGAATCAACCTCACAAATAAAAAAAACAAAACACACACACATAAAATAAGGATGTGTTTCGGACACAAAATGAAGACATCGGACAGAAGACGTACATCTTGCTGAAACTGTGCAAAGGTTTTCCGTATGCCGTCCTGGAGGAAGACCATAGCTTCACGATCAGGCCAACGCTCGACAGTGGCCTGCAGGCTCTCTCCCACAGTCAGGGAGAGAAGAGAGAAGGAGGAGGTCCCATGGACGTAGCTACTGGTCAGAGTGGGAACCTGAGGAGGACAATCCACATGGAGGTACCTGAGGTAGAGACGGGAGGAACAGTGAAAAAGACAGGAGTCCATCAAAGTTACCGCACTACTCTTCAGTCCAAGGAGAGAGAGAGGGAGAGAGAAATAGATAGATAGATAGATAGATAGATAGATAGATAGATAGATAGATAGATAGATAGATAGAGATAGATAGATAGATAGATGTTAAACTTACCGACACTGTAGGAGGAGGTTTGTTCTGCATGGCTTTAGTAAATTCAAGGCCCTGAGTCTCTGAGCAGAGTGTCTTAGCATTGCAGCAGAAACAAGCACTGACATTAGTTGTTTGCTCTGTCTTTTTAATACTGTGTATGTGTGTGCGTGCGTGTGTGTGTGTGTGATCCTTGAAAAAGAAGCACCTGCTTAAATGGTTTAGCATTAACTTATTCTCATTGGGGGACAGAGAGGGTCATGAAATGTCATTTTTGACAGGCGGATCTTTCAATTATTAACATGTATGCTAACTAAAGTCAAGAGGAATATTAAGTCAAAGTACGGTTTTTAAAACCTTGACTGAAAACATGATTTTCTGTTGAAAACACCAGACGCTGGCTTCCTATCAGTGCCAGGGCCTGACATACATGATGCTGACGTACTGTACATACCATAGAAGAGCTGCAGCTTTTTGGGAGACTGTAGCGAGCTGACAAACCAACAGAGGATCGTGGCTCGGTGTGGTGGCGTGATGGTTAGCACTGTTGCCTCACAGAAGGAAGGTGGTGAGTCTGAATTCGGGGGTCGACCTCTGCACCTTTCTGTATAGAGTTTGCATGCTCTCCCCTGCGTCTGCGAGGGTTTCCACCACCCACAAAAACTTGTAAGTTAATCACTCCTGCCATTGTCCCTGACCAAGGCAAGGTAGAGGATCCGGGCGCTGTTGTGTGTGTTTGTTTGCATGTGCATGTGTTGGCTGCCCACTGCTCCTCATTCAAGGATGGGTTAAAGTGCAGAGAATTAATTTCCCCAAGGGGATCGATAAAGTACCCTTCTTCTTCTCCTTCACAGACACTGCTAAAGTAGAAGAAATCCTCACTAGCCATTAAATCATATGCCGAAAAAGTAAGTTAAAATATAGTATATCATCTGGCTGTTGTGCTATGAAAAGAAATTGTAAAAATAAACAACGCTTTTGCTTTGTGAAAGTAATCCTGTGACATGTATCCTTAAAATCGGGATGTAATTCCATGCCTGTAGTTACTTGTGTGAAATTAGAGGTTGTCAGTGTTCACAAATCCTTTATAAACAATCCCACAGACCACTCAGAGGCAAACAACTGTTATTCTATTACTGGGTTTCTTTCCAACAAGCATGAACTGAACTCGATCTGTAAGACCATGTTTTCTTTCTAAATTTCGTATGAAATATCCATCAACACGCAATGAAAATCAAACCCTAGTGGATACACTGATGGGTTTTTAAATACACACTCTGCCAAATCCCTCACACCAGAATGCACAGTATGGTTTCCACCCCTCCTGGGGTCAGTGTTGTCTCAGGGAACTCTAGATAACTTTGTTGTTGTCACTTCTCATACACTGCAGCGAGAGGTGAGAAGTTCTCCCCTATTTGTTTATTTTCTCATGTCAGCAGGTAGTCAGAACCCCACGCTTTGATGCAACTGATATCGTATTGCGATGGCTCAATCCACATCACCTTACGGCACATAAACTCATTTTTTAAGGCCTGAAAAGCGTCTATGCAGTATGAGTGACCATCGCCCGTGCCCATTCATTATGCCGTGTCTGTTTTTCATGCTTTGTTATGACGACAGCGTAAAATCTTAACTTTACCATGGCTGGAAACATGAGCGGTCTCAAAGGGATTGGAGGGGGATTTAAACGTAAGGCCTGTTTCTGTCTTCTCACTCTATATTATAGGTTTGGTTTGTGGGATAATACACACAGCAGGTTAGTCCATCAGAGTTGACGTGATGGTTTTAGGCAGACCTATGTGCACTGGCCTCATTCAATTTAAATAAGCTGTCCACTACAAACACTTCAAACAGCAAAATTTTGTACTGGAAGACTTTCCTCCTGTAGGGGGCAGTATCTGTATAATAAATAGAGATTGAGTCCCTGCTTTTAAAGGCAGGGCTGTCAATCACACCATGGTTCCACATGCCCCCCAACCTGACCTCAAGAGGGCCGTAGTATTTTTTTTTTTTACAATTATTAGTATCATTCTTATTATGATTTCATTATGTCAAGAAAATTATATTTTAGTGCAAAAAATATTATTTAGTATAATTATTACTATTATTGTGACAACCCAGGCTTCTTATATTATCTATTCTTTATATGCCCCAATCTTGCAAGAACCCTGTGAAACTACATTTCGTAAAAATTTGAGATCACTATCGATCAGTCCCCATGTCTGTTCATGCCCCAATTACTTGTGAACTAAAATATTTACAAGGATCTATTGAGGATTACACACTGAATGCACACGTCTACGGTCAGATCTGTTGGTGTCAGTCCCACCTGCAACAGATGGAAGCAAACTCTTGCCAGTGTTTTCCACACATTCTGGTCCAGCAGAAGCTTAACGTAAGTCTGTCCTCTACATATTAAGTACGTCTAGCAACCCTGTCCCTTACTTGGTGTGACCTCAGAGGACACCCGATTCTCCCCACGTTATGCTTTTCCTTTAAATAGAAAGGATCATATATATTTCAGGGATCTATAACTTTCAGGGAACTGAAAAGTTTATTTCAGTATGACAGCCTTTCCTCTCCTCCATCCATCCATTCATTCATTCATTATCTGAATTGTTTATCCATGTCAGGGTCGCCACTCTATCACAGGGCTGACACACAGACACAGACAACTCAATCACGCTCCTATTCACGTCTACGGTCGATTTAGATACCCCAAATCTGCATATCTTTGGAGGTGGGAGGAACCCCCCACATACACAGGGTGAACACGCAAACTCCACACAGAAAGGACCAGGGTCAGGCTGGGACTCAAACCCAGGACATTCTTGCTGTGAGGCAACAGTGCTAGCCACCAAGCCACCATGTCACCCCCTCCATATCCTCAGCAGTCCTGTGCCCTTGCTGGGATTCGCTGAGATTTCCCCACTGAGACGTGTTCTGCATTCTACAGCAGAGCAGCGATAATCCTCCTGAAATCCACACTTAATGTCTCGTCAGTCCGCAACTGGGCCAACTTGACGTGACTGTGGTGCAACATGAGTATAAAGCGCCATGACAGCTTTCTAATGAAGCAAGTGCAGACAGATTGAAAACACAGCAAGATGAGGAAAGACTCGGCATAGGCAGTAAGTCAAAAAGAAAAGAAAAAGAAAGAGTGTTTTTATGCGTATTGATTGTTTTCCGGTGTCTGCGGTCTCTGTTATCCTAAACACCCCCTTTTGCTATTCGCTGTCAGCGTTGCTTGTAGTGTTAATTATCACAAGCTAAAAAAAAAAAAGTTAATTTGTCTTCAGTTTGTCCTAAGTTACTTAGTTGTTCAATCTTGACGTCCTCAGCTTAATCAGTCTGGTCGAGGGTGGTGACCTTTGACATTTTTGGAGTGCTGGTAGAGCCCAGGCAACGTAGAATAATTCAGGGTCACCAACTGTGTCAAGCTGCTAGTGTATGGAATAGTTACATGCATGTGTGCAGCGAAGTGTGTGTGTGTAAGAGAGAGAGAGTGAGTGTGCATGTGTGTGACCCCCCGCAGCTCTACTTTCCCCGGGCTCAGCCATTCTTTTCCCAGCTGACCGTTCAGCTGTTCCTAACACTTGTCCACTTGATAACCGTTGCCTCAGCACGGAGGTCCTCATGCTGCTTTACGACCGCTAATGATTTTAATGAAACTAATCCCTGAACTCTTGTCTGAGATCTTAATCCAGATCAATCTAAATCAATTTAACGTGTCCGATTGATGGTTGTGTAGGGATGAATCATAGAGGGGGATTCCGACAAACTCTGTGCCAAAGCAAAACGCCTGTGTGTGAGTGTGTGCTGTGTTTGACACTGGAATGTGTGCCGTGCTGTGCACGAGATAATGTGTGACAGGTTGTAAATTCCTCTGCTACTATCCTGATTTAGACTGTTGCACTGTTGATGGATCCTATTTCCTCGTGGACCAAACATTATTAGATCATTTTAAAGCTGCTAGATTGGCTCTTCATGTCTGTACTGAATTATGTAACATATTTGTTCACCGGTAACAAAAATGCATCCTCATCTGTGTTTTAAGAATGCCAATTTTGTATTCCCTGTTTTTAGTTGATGTGATTATGAGCCATATTTACACATTGAAGATTATAATTTGTCATAACTGGATTTAATAATCCGTGCTGTGTTTATCCACTTAACTGGACCCAAGAATGCAAAATGTTTTAATGTAAAATTTGGCTCCTGGTGAGGCTAGAAAAAAAAAAATCTATATTCTGAAACCTTCCAGAATACAGAAGATGAAGGTAAAAAAAAGAAATATTTTCTTCAGAATACGTAACAGGATGTAGCAGACTCTAGTCCCTCGTTTGTTCATTACACCCCAGTCAAGAATCGATCCATCATTCTCCGTCACAAACGCAAACAGCTCACATCCGCTCCTGTGTTAGAGTCTAAGTGCCCGCTTCCTACCTATCAATCACACAATTATTATGCTCCCTATTTGGACATCCATCAAATGACACATTTTCAATTACGCGATCCATCACGGTCTGCACTTGTCTCGCCAAGGTCACCCTACAATACCCAAAGATGTGTGTTTCCCTGAGAGGCTAGAGGGCACGGCCCCGGCTCCTTCACATTCTAATGGTTGCATTTAGATAGGAACCTTTGTTTCTCCTCTCTTCCTTAGGCTGCAGCCTGGGTCAAGGGTGAGAGGGTGTTGTCACGGTTACCACGGAGGTTTCCCCCAGCGAGGCACAACCGCTGCTGCTCATTGGAGGTTGCTGGCCTGAGCGTGAATCTGATGGAGCAGAGGGGAGAGGGAGGGAGCGTGCTATCACAGTCTGACAACAAGTATGTTCCTGTGACTGACAGGCTGTATGCAACACGCATTCAAAACCGAGATTAAGATGTGAAAGCCACGGTGACGGCACTATCTTTTGGAGAACAATATGTTCTAAAAGTCAAAAAATCATTATGAGGCAGGGGAGAGCGGATAAGCATCAAAATGAGAGGTGAAGTGAGGAAACTGGCGAAAAGGTTTTATGGTATCACAACACAGACACGTTCATATATAGTGTTCGTACGTGTAAAAGAGTTTCTGACGTTGCTGAAGAACCTTCATCTCTTTGCACCAGACAGCCAATCACCAAGGCCTCATGACATCATGAGAAAGTTGTCCCCCTCGTTGACAAGGCCTACTGTTGCCATGGGACTCGTGGAAATGGGACCATGGATCCCAGTAAATGAAGGCTGTTGGGGGAGGGGGATGTGAAAGCAAGCAAATAAAAGTGCCATTTGCAGGGTGTTTACTTGACGTCCTCTGAGCCAGACTCTGCTCCGCTATTAGGCCGCTGAATATTGGGGTCCCCCGGTGGCTCCTCGTAGGAGAGCCCCCACACTCTAGAAGACATTGTTGTGTCAGTGTGTTTGCCGAGCGAACAGGGCGCCCCCATCTCGCCTTTGGAAACCATGTGAGTTGACAGTGGCCATAATCCTTCATTCACTGAGAAAAGTGAATGGTGTGGAAATAAAAGAAAAGTGGACAGTCCAAGAGAAAATTGAAATAGACGTAAACTCCAGTTGTGACAGATGTGATGCACCTGCACAGCGAAACCACCGTGGCATGGCAGACCGCATACTACACCGCATTCACTTCACACACAACGCAGGACTTTAAAACACATAAAAACTAAAATGACAGACTTTGTTAGAGCATTGATTTTTTTTCTTTTTTTGTTCTTTTGCCTGTTAAAGAATGTTTGTTGTTGCTGACCAAGCCGTCCACACAAATGGCCCCCTTGTGCGTCACTAAATGGGTGCCCACTAGAAACATTTTATGGAGTTCCACTGGGTAGCTGGAAGACACTAAAAGGGAAAATCAGGGTATTTTCAGGATGTGTGTGCATGTAAAAGTAATTGATGTGCAATTTTATAAGTGGAAATGATGGTTTCCTAACAATTATTATTACCAATTAATAGATACAGGTTTTAAAACATAGCAGTATACATGTTTTGCCAGGTTGTTTATTTATTTGTACCCCTTTGTTAAAGTGGTGGTGGTGGATATGGGGTGTCCCGGTGGCTCATCGGTTAAAAGAACGTATCACATAATGCTGGTTTGATTCTGGTCTGTGCGTGTCATCTCCTCTCTCTCTGTCCTCCACCTCCTTCCTGTGTGTCTCATTACTGTAACTATCACAATAAAAAACAGAAAAGCCAAAAAAAAATCATCTTGAAAAAAAAGAAGTGTTGGTTGATGACAAGCTATAGAAGGAAGTGAAATTTGTGAAGTGAAGTGTGGAAGTCGTTCTTGTGCTGTCACATGTGCCATCACTTTGGTTCTGGTAAGCTGCGTATTTGTCTTCTGTTGTAGAGGCAACAGTCTCCCGGTTTGCAAGATGTTATCACTGCAATTTTTTAAACCTGAACGTAAAAAGTACATTTTTAAAAAAATGTACACCACGCTGTCCTCCCTGCGACTTCTTGTCCAAACCCTATTATATTTCACTTGATTGACTTTGGATTCTTCACACCAACTAAAATAGGGGGATCTTCAAGAGACCTTGGCTATCGCTGCTGTATATTTTTGTCTGGATTTGGTCCCATCAGTTTTCTGGAAATCAAGCCAAGCAGCCCTCATGTCCAAAGCATCTGATGAAGAAATGTCCTGGTCTACCTCATGCACACATTTACTCAGTTAAAGCCCACAATGCTGTGAACCCTTTGATACCTGATATTCAGACACGCAGGCCCATGCCGTGACCCCGCCATCACTTTTTGTTGGAGACACCCAACACCCCAGCTCTTAATCCTGCCATGAGAGAGGCGGAGTGAAGGAGGAGGCTGCGAGGCATTTGATGACTGAGAAACTCATGACCCAGTGGGGATTATGGAGAATTTGGGGTGGCGCCTGCTCTGTTCCACCTCACCCTAATGATGTATTCATCTACATCTAATGATTTGAACTTGGAAATTGAGTCCAATGTTGCATCTCAACGTCTCAAAGGGAGTCAAGCAACAAACAGTTCCCAACCCTGGCCAAAGGTCTCTATGATGTCAAGGAAAAAACTCTTAAAATGTGAGGAAATATGAAGAAATATAAAGAGAGGTCATACAAAAAGAGACTCAACTCTCCAACGGCCAGTTGTGCAACAGGAGAAGTAGATGGGAAAGGAATAAATAACATGAGCGATATTACAATGCAGGAAAATAACATAAATACAATGGTAGTCCTAATTCAACAGTAAAAACAAAATCACAATCTGCATTTCATAGTTGAACTTAATCCGACCTCACTTATACATATAATCATATTTTTATGAGCTCAAATGTAAAAGTGTGTACATGGATTTTATGATTATTGATTGCTAAAAAGACATATCTTTGTTGATAGGTGAAAGATTTAAATCTGGCCTTCATAGTTGCAATGGATTAACACAGATTAGGCTGCTATAATGTAGCTATAATCTCAAACTGTAATAATCCAACAACGCAAAACGAGCCTGAAGAATTTAAAAATGTGGTTGTTTATGCATCCTGAAATTCCCTAATTCATCTCATGCATGTGGTGTGTTAGGTGAGCATGATTTTGAAATTAATCCGTAAAAAAAGGGAGGTCAGGGGCAGCACTGTGTCAGATTAGAGGTGTGAGGAGTGCAGCTGCAGACAGAGTTGTGGCTCTGTGTGGGTGGCAGCTATCTCACTGCTGAGGCGGTGTGTTTATGTGTACTGGGGTGGGGGCCACGTGCACACAGCAGGCGTACACACACATACACACTAACACACATACACACCCAGAGAGAACCACAGAGACCCTATTGATTCGGCCTAATCAAGGCAGCGGCGCTGGGGGAAGCAGAGCACGAGTGTGTGTGTGTGTGTGTGTGAAGTCAACACATTCCCCACATTCCAGCACTTCCCAAGGAGGCATAAAATATTAGCCACTACACTGAGCTCACTAGACAGTCTGTGCCGGCCTCTCCTCCCTCCTGGGGTCCCACTGCTCGCCCCTTTCTATTCATTGTCCTTCTTTCTGCCGAGTGAGCGTGCACTTTGCTGTGACTGCAGTTAACAGTCACTTTTTTCTTTCGGATTCCAACCACAAAATGAGCGTGCAGTGACTCCTGGCTGAATCACACGGATCGCACTGAGTCGACATGAGTCTGGTTTAGACCAGTTATGCTCAACTGGGATTGTGTGACTGTGCCTGTAAAGCCGTTTTATATTAAATGTCATCGTCATCCTCTCCTCACTGTCACACCTCACTGACTCACTGAAGATACTGGACTTTAAGATCCTCCTTGCTGAATTACGGTCCAGTTATTTACATCTGGGCCTGCTCCGCACCTTTATGGGTCTTATTGTACACGTGGGGTGCGGCATCACATTTTCTTTCCCTTACATGCTTCATTTTTGGAAGTTTCTGCTTGGCGTGTCGTTTCAGAGAGTACATGGTGGAAACAATTACGAAGTGAGCCTCTAAAGCCCTCAGAGACATTTTATCAGCAACATTGGGCAATAGAAATAAATTTGACTTGATTGTTTATGAATATAGGCATGACGTAAAATGATAGAGATCTGAAATTATATATGTGTGTGTGTGTGTGTGTGTGTGTGTGTATGTGTGTGTATTACACTGATATTTTTATCGCTGAAACCCAAAACTTCATGAGTCATGATTCTGCCTTTTCACCAATAGATTTATGATGTGTCTAATGTGTTAGATGTCTTTATGAGAAGGTGTTTTCATACATATGGTCCAATGTCAATAAAACAGTTTTGCGCATTGAAAAATAAGAATTCATCTGTGGTGCAGACGGTTATCAACAATGTGAAGACATGTGACAAAGATTCAGGCTTTTAATAAAAGCAAATCCAGTATCAGATGTCTCATAAAAGTATCGGTCGTTAAATGAAACCGCCTACCAGAGGAGAAACAGAGTGTTGATTATTTTTACCCCCCAGGTTTAACTGACAAAGACACTGTGGCGTGCGTGCTTGACTTACGCTAACTTGTGTAATAATAAACCTTTATGAGAGCTGGAGATGAAGGCTGCAAGAATCCCTGCAGAAAATGGGCTTTGGTAGGAAAGAAACACAAATTCTCCACTAGTTCAATGTTGGGAGATGTTTTTAACTTTTATTCCATTGCATGTCCAAAGGATATGTGCATCACATTAACTTTTTCCCTTTCTACTTAACTTAGTTACATTTCATTCATGCCTCCTGTTCTTTCTTCAACTGATCTGAGTCTGTGAGGTCCCCAAAGCCTTGGGGGATTAAACCTAATCAATACTTCAGCACGTCGAAAAGAAGCAAGAAACCTGGGAACATTCTACTCATCCTTTACTTTAAGCAAATATTTGATTGATTCATTCATTGATTAGGAGTTACTTATATTTTTACTTTAGTCTTTAGTCCAACCTCCACTTTATATTGTTCTTGTTAGGTGGACCCACCAGAGTGCACTTTGTCCATCTGTGACCAGCAGATGCTTTTGTCGACTGTGTCCGATTGACTGGAAAGGAAGGAACCGGGACAGCTGGACTCATGAAGACACATCATTAGCCAAACAAGTACCCACTTACCCTCTTCCTCCTCCACTGAACCTCCTACCCTCACAGCCAGAGCCACAGGGTTCACAGTAAGGCACTGTCTCCATAGAAACTGTGTTTGCATTTCCCAGTGAGCAATTCTGGGACCGCTGTCTTTCAGCTGGAATTCAGACAGTCAATTCACAACAGCGCTGTCTGGCTGAGCAGTCGACCATTTGGGGCCACTTGCTGAAAGGTGAATTTCCATTTAAAGCTGGAAAAAAGGACTGTGACCTGGAAGTCATCTAACCCAGCTTCATCATCAGCTTCCACTAGCACGACCCATTCATTGAAGAAGAGAAAACCTTCATTTTAACACGGAGCTCCGACAGAATAACACGTACCAAACAGCTTTTTGGACGGCGTGCCCAATCACAGCACTGTATTCAGGTCTGCCGTCTTCACTTCTCTCACTCTCATACCAGGCTGCTGCACTGGAACAAAGGGCCCTTTCACATTGACCTTGACACACGGCCACCCCCATCACCACAGGAACCAACGCGAGGAATCCACCCCGACTCTCTGATATCAATCTCCCTGTACCCCTGGCAGACGGGTCTGAGGTGAACCTCGGAGAGGAGCATAATGCAAATCATATGAATGTGGTTTTATTCCAACAGAATATTCTTAAAAAAAAGCAGGCATCACTGTGAACAGCGTCTATGAGCTGACTTTAGCCTCTATAACCAGGATTTACTTAAAGATTACATTTTGCTGGGGTTGTGTTAGTGTCAAAAATAAATCATGATCATAATATTTGCATTAATAATGATTTAACTGTGTGTTCTCGATGTTAAAACAAAGATCCAGAGTTAAAATTTGCCCACAGGTGATTTGGACAATTATTTATTTCACATTCAAGCACAGACATAAAAATGCTTCTCCAAGGAATAAAAGCTTTTATTCTCAAGAGCACAAAAGGTTTTTTTTACTGTTTTTGGTTTGTTTTTGTTACAATTAAACAGCCCGAAACACACGTAAATTCAGGCATTAAATTGTGGATCATTTTTTAGCAAAATTAAAATAACAGGCTTTGACTTTGTACACTTTTGTCATAAGACATAACTTTGCATCTGTACATCAAGCTTTTTACAAAGCACGCGGAGCTTCCAAATATACAATGTTCATTCACATTTTATACACATTAAAAAAACTGCTACATTTTTAAAACCGTGAGGTCCTCCTCTGTCACAACAGCAGTCCAAACACATTTCAGCTTTTCAGAGTCCATCTTTCATGCTGCTTGGCAACACTCAGGAGCTCCATTCTGTCTGTAAAGAGTCAAAAGACAGCTGGAGAGGATGGAGGTGCGAGGATCGGGCCAGTCTGTCAGTCTGACTCACTGCACCTCTTTCGCTCCTCCCAGCGTCTTTCGGTTTGGCTCTCCTCCCCGCCGAGCGATGACTTGTCCCATTTCTGTGCCAGATATGGCGGTCAATCGGTGTCCACGTGACAGGGGTTGGTGCCCTGCTGCTGCGCCTCGTGGAAAAGCCGCAGGAAGTCTTTGTAGCGCGGGGCGCAGCCCATCCAGGCCTCCCCAAACCTCACCATCCCAGTGAAGAGGAATTCCCCCTCGCCAGATCTGACCCCACACTGAAGGGGCATCTTGATGTGGCCAGTCCAGCTCCGTACCCTCACACCCCCAGATAGAAACACCTGGGTCTTCTGCCTGTAGAGGCGGCTGATCTCCACGGTGACAGACGTCTGCTCCTCCTCCTGCTCCACCTTCTTGATGCTGCCCCGTGCCACTGAAAATACCGTGCAGGAAAACAGAATTAAAACACCGCTAATAGTTATATGCCGTGCTAAAATGAGCAATGTTTCCATTGGACGTTACACCGTGCAGCTGCAGGAAGCCTATAATTCTTCCACTCAGAGCTGTAACTTACCAAAGTCACTGGTGCAGACTGCTAGAAGCATCTCAGCGTCAGTGCAGGGCTGGCAGGGTGCTGAAGGGAAACACAGAGAGCGAGTAGATGAGTCCAGAACCAAATTCCAGTATACCGATAACAGAAAAAGAACTTGATTACTTCAGCACTCCTGGTCTTGCGGCAAAACAAGAATCTAGTTGATGCTTCCACAAATCTTCCACTTAAGTACCACTTACACACATACACAGCTGTGGTCGCTCCAGCTATGTAATGTAGGGGCATGTGTTCCACAAAACACAACCCAGGTTGCAGTAATTTCCGTTTTCGCAAATGATTATTTATTCACAGAGAAAACTGAACAGGAGTCTGCTGTCGTGACCTCTGGGTTTTTACACCAAACAGAGCTGGATATGGTGCCGGTGGTGAAATTGTTCATCACCGCTCATTAAAAAAATGCTCACGAGTGTGTGTGTGTGTGTGTATATAATGTCCTAGGGGGCTGTTCGGTCAGCCCTCACTGCCAGAACAGGAACCCCCCTGACACTCCATAACAAACAAGAACCAGATGAATAGGACAAGGAGGGCAACAGATACTTATCCTCTGATCTGAGCTCTGCTCGCACTCCAGCAGGCCTGCTGGGACCAGCAGCACAAATATCTGACTGAAAGAGCAACAACACACTGTTGCAACTCTGACAGCAGTTACAGTTTCTGACAGTTTTATAAGTGCTGACAACAGACAGCAGGCAGAAGAGAGAAGATTTCACCTTATCTTCTTTTCTTTTAAACAAAAGGAGCGTTTTGCACCATGAGAGGACCAGTTCCAATACTGTAAACATGTAGATTAAACGGCCTCCACTCAGTGTGTTCAAAGCCAGCTCCAGGCTACATTTCACCTCTGATGAGCGGCTGTAAAGTCTGACCTGTTGTCCACGGGGTTTTACAGCAGGAGAAAGGGCCCTAAACAGGGGCAGACAAGTCAATGATCAGTTGACTCAGGTGGTCCTGTGGCCAGAACGCCTTTATTGGCCCGGGACTCGCTGTGGTTTTCTTTAGCGACAGAGTGGCGCAAAGAGGCAGGTGTGCCGAGAGGGAGTGGACGCCCAGTCAGCATTAGGGCTCAGAGACTGGGGCAGGAATGGGCGTCATCGTCTGGATTTAATGTAGTGGAAATCACCCAGGTTCACATAGTCTGTTGAGGATAAGCCCTTATAAACTCTTCTTGATCATTGCAGTGACCAGCAGCGTAAAGTAACAAAAACAAAAATATCTCACTATAATAGTTAAGTATGTCTTAGGAGACTTACAGAAGTATAGAAAATGTTCAGGATGATTACTTTTACTTACACATATGAAGGGAAATCTGTATTTATTATCACCAAGTTTTGTTTTGTTTTAGTTTTAATCAATGTGTCCTTGATTCATGTTATATGTATGTATAAGAGTACTTTTATCCTTTTTTTTATATTTCTGTAAGATAACCATGGTCATGTTTAAGCTGTTTTTTTACAACAATCTCCTTCAGGATAAATGCAGTTTCATCATATTTTACAGTAGTTCAAGCTCGTCCGTAAATAAAGTTTGAAAGGCTTCATTGAAGTTTGGTGACTGCTTTTCCTCATGGAGGATGTGGTCACTATTTAGCTTTAAAGACGGGCTGAGATTATAACGTTGCCAATCTGGAGACTACCACAAGGTATATTTTTAAATGTGACATCTGTACCTTTACTCAAGTATAACTTTGAGGTACTTTATCCACCGCTGGCAGTGACATAAAATTAAGAGAGTCTAAAAAGGCGGCCATCGTCTTTAGGAGCAGAGCCGGAGCTTATTTTTAGCTGGGTTGACTGAGGATGAAGATTGGGTGTGGGGGGAGCGTGTCTTAGCTTAAGGGTGAGCTTGTGTTGCAACACAAGGCACTGCTACATCACCGGAGTTCAGAGTTCACACAGCTTAGGAACAGCTGGAGCACAGGGAGCCTCGAGAGCGCCTGACCTCGCCCAGAGCCTACAGCCGAGAGCGAGAGGCCCTTTGAAGTGAGCCTGTTTGCTGCCATGGCATCAGACAGAGCAGAGACCAAGCCGAGGCCTAAAACCCAGGCCTGTTTTTCCCCAAAGCAGAGCAGAGCAGAGCAGAGCGGGGCTCACATGTCAGACATGAAACAGAACCACAGGAATGGACTGAGAGCAGAGTCAGCATCTCTCCCTGGCTCCTGCAGATGCAGCACCGCTCTGATCAGAACCACTTCACAAGAGCAGTGAGGGATGAGGGATGGGAGGAGCGGTGAGAGAGGGACGAAGGGGGATGATACAGGGTCCCTGCAACATCTGGGCTCTGACGCATTCCACTCTAATGGAGCACAACTTGCTAATATGCTCAGCAAAGACAAAAACCACTTCAAACAGGCGGGAAGAGCGAGGGGGAAGAAGAATGAAGGGAAGGGAGAGAAGGAAAATACAAGAATGATGAATAGCGGAGAAAGGAATGGAGAAGGTAGGAAATGGTGAGCCAGAGGGGAAGAAAAGAATAAGCAGAGAGGGTGACAGTAAGGGAAGTGTG